>RQTK01001659.1:8351-20751 GCA_003991915.1 Elysia chlorotica
TATTATTTATTATTATTATTATTATTATCATTATTATTATTTTTATTATTATTTATTATTATCATTATTATTATTATTTATAGACCACAATCTGCGTGTTCTCAAGGAAAAGCCCAGTGATGTGCGTTCTTCCGTATCAGCATCTTTGAATATTTAGAATTTTGATTTTTAACAAATTTGGACCCATTTCTTTTGTGAAGGGCTTACACAGAATGAGTCAAGTTGTGTTTGAGACTTGCCCACGAAGGAAACGTAGAAAAAGTTATTAAAATGGGAACACAATTTAAAAATGGAATGTTAAAACAACTTTACCATTTACAGGTACGCTTGACATGTGTTGTGAAACCTTCTGAGCTAATCACCGTATTGAAGTATTCTTCGACCAGGTCTTGGATTCAACGACGACTTATTTTGTGATTTTGATTCACATACTGGTAATATAATTATTAAAATGTAAACTCTTCAGTATCAACGTTGAATTGAAATTGTAAGCCAATAATTCTATTATGGCTTTGTGATGTTAGTAGAAGATAATTCCACCTTGTTGAAAGATGTGAGTCATGTTCAGCAGAAAATCCATTGTGTCCTTTTCAAGTGAACATTTTTCTTCCTAAGCTTTACATTCTCTTTTGATGATTAGAATTGTTGAACTCATAGTGGGCATTTTTGCATAGAGGTGAACTGGCTCAAGTGGTAGAACATTGGTCTCCAGATTGGGAGGTCTGTGTTTCAAATCCAGCGATCAGTGAAACGTTAATTTGTCTGATTTTCTCTCCTACTGGTTGGATCAGTGTCAGACTCAGTATAATGGACCAACTGGGACGGAGGTCCAGGTCTCCCTGCCCTGTCTCGTGTGTGGCAGCAACTAAACTTGTCTGATGTCAGTCTTGGAGCACGTCCACAATATAGCCTATGTAGTGCTAATGTTGAACTTTAAAGCAACCAACTCAAAGCAGGCGTTATTACTAGATGAGTTCATGACTTGCAATTACATAACTCTCTGTGATTTTGCATACCTTGTACTATAGTATGTCTTCTTCATGTATATTGTGATAGAACATTGTAACTCTCAAGTAGTGGAATACATTGTATCAATTTTATTGAATATAGCAAGGTTTGAACTTAAGTCAAAGGTTCTTAATTTATATATATATTTTATTTTTATTTTTCATCGTTTAGAAAAAATCATTAATTTTGCTACTCTTTACAAGTGGCTGCATTTAAAGTGTGTCAATCCAGTTACTTCCTTTATATAAAATGATATAATAATATTACATGTATATATACATCCCGTTTTACAGGACAGCTTCTATGATTTATAAAACATTTAACTACAGTTCTAAACTTCACAGGTAGATATGCTACGTATGTCAATGATACCATGTCCACAACATTTTAATATTGTGTGTGTGTGTGTGTGTGCGTTCTCCATATCTTTGATTGCTTGATAAATGTACCAGCGTTACTTGCATTTATAAAATTACACTTGTAATTGTGAACTTATGGAACTATGTTTGGTTTACGTGACTTTCACATGATAGAAGTAGGTATGACACAGTGAATGATAAGACAAGACAAAACCACAAACTTTTACTGTCTGCTCTTTTACATAGGAGGCAAAGTGGAACAGAGTGGGCAAACTCTGGCCAGAAGGTCCTGTGTTTGAACCTCATGTGACCGGATCAGGCAGGAGGGTCTGGGTCTAGATCTGCAAAGAAGGGATTAATGGGCTGAAGCATTTGATCTGATGATGTGCCATGGTGCAAATAGTCCCATGTGGGCCACATTGTACAAATAGTTCCATGTGGGCCACATTGTACAAATAGTTCCATGTGGGCCACATTGTGCAAATAGTTCCATGTGGGCCACATTGTGCAAATAGTTCCATGTGGGCCACATTGTGCAAATAGTTCCATGTGGGCCACATTGTGCAAATAGTCCCATGTGGGCCACATTGTGCAAATAGTCTCAGTCTTTTTTCTCCCACTCAATAGTCCCATGTGGGCCACATTGAGCAAATAGTCCCATGTGGGCCACATTGAGCAAATAGTCCCATGTGGGCCACATTGAGCAAATAGTCCCATGTGGGCCACATTGAGCAAATAGTCCCATGTGGGCCACATTGAGCAAATAGTCCCATGTGGGCCACATTGAGCAAATAGTCCCATGTGGGCCACATTGAGCAAATAGTCCCATGTGGGCCACATTGAGCAAATAGTCCCATGTGGGCCACATTGAGCAAATAGTCCCATGTGGGCCACATTGAGCAAATAGTCCCATGTGGGCCACATTGAGCATTATTATTATTATTATTATTATTATTATTATTATTGTTATTACTATTATCCCTTTAAAAACATTTCAATGTTTACATTGAGGTTTTAAAAACTGATTATTATCATTAAACTCTGTTACTCAGCAACAGAGTCTGTTCATTTCTCAACATTCAAAGTGAGCAGTAGACAGGCCTGTAAGAGTACTGTCTAACAACTTTAGGTGCTGTCACATCAAGACAGAATGGCGATAGCAAGACTTCTATCTTATCTGTTACTCTGTTCAGACTAAGGTTTAAACACATTACATTGATCCATCCAATGGGAAGCAAGACTATCTGATCAAGTTCAATTCAGATTTCATCTCTTTGATTTGACTTCCAATGTCAGCAGCAGGGCTATATTGAGGAGGGGTCCCAAGACTAACGTCGGACAATTTTACAATTTGCCACAGAACTACTACTACTACTACTACTACTAATAATAATAATAATAATAATAATAATAATAATAATAATAATAACAATGATAAAAAGAACCCTGAAAATAAGTTATTTTTTCCTAATTTTTATGGAGCATAAATAAGTCTGGCATGCCTTTATACGAGAGGGGCAAATTATAGGAAGCCCCAGGATTGTACTTTTGACATGGCTATATATGTTTTATTCATATTGGATTGTGATAACTTGAACAGCTGATTTGAAAAAAAAATTTATTTTGATTATTGAATTGACCAATAGTTGTTGAACCATTGTTTTGCTGTTAAGGATTTGAAAAGCATTAAACTTTTTGTGGATATTATTTGTGTGTTTTTTTTAACATTTGTTGTATTGAAAATTGATATAATGTATTTTTTATTTACTCAGACCATTATACTTCGTACATTTTTTTCTGCACCTTCATGAACACAATACTGCTTAATTTGATTCTTGTTGTAAACATTTTAGTAATAGATTAAAGGATTTTGTTGAAAACAATGTACATTAATGTAAACTTCATTTATGGAAAACTCAATTTTTTATTATACAATCTTGAAGAAGACTTACAGATCATTTATTCTTCTTAGTAAAATCTACTTCAAAAAATTATTAATTCTTATAATCATTAATTATGAATCAACAACTACAAAATCCAATTCATATATATTTATATAATATATATAAATATGTGTTTTAATAAGCAGAAACAACTGATGAGCATATAATACTGATATTCACTTCGTAAATAAAGTTTAAAAAATTGCATGGCAATCTTTAACCATTTCAAAAACACAAGCTCAAATTAACAATACACAATGAGCTGCAAAGAAAACATTTTGTATCCAATTAAAAAAAAAATTGTATCATTTTTCCGCGTTTCTATGCCAGAACCGCTGATAAGCCCCTCTCTCTTTTCTCTCTCTCATATCTTTCGCCCCCTCTTTATATTTATCTCTTTCGCCCCCCTCTTTATATCACCCACTTTCCCCTCTCTCTTTTCTCTCTTTCCCTCCCCCCTCTCTCTTTTTTCTCTCTCTCCCTCTCCTCTCTCTCTCTCTCTCTCTTGTTTTGTAACCGCACCTTCTTGTCTGTCTGTTTCTGTCTCCATATCTTCCCCCAATGTTGTGCCATCTCCACCCCATTGTCTGTATTTCTTACAATCGCTCTCTCCTCTAACACATACGCACACTAGTCTTCTTTCTCCCTTTTCTCTCCATCCTTTGATTCTTTCTCTATAAACACTTTCTATTGTATTATCTTCATTACCTGTATGCAGCACACACACACACGCGCACATACACACATTGTCTGTGTTTCTCCCCCTTCCCTTCTGCACTATTTACTAGGATAATGTTGTTACGTCTAACACGCGTTTCTTAGCATCTAATAGACCACCTCCTCTCTCTTTCTCCTCCCTCTCCGCCCCTTTGTAAAATTGAGTATTTTGGGGACCAGGTATTTATATATTCCCACTAGCGTTCTCTCCATCTCTGTCTCTCTCTCTTTTTGTCTGTCTGTCTCTCTGTCTCTCTCTCTCTCTCTCTCTCTCTCTCTCTCTCTCCCCCCCCCTCCTCTCTCTCTCCCTCTACTGATACTATTAAGTGCCCAGTCCCTCTCTTGCATTGAGCATTTCGTGGACGAGCCTGTTATATGTGTCCACCTGTTTCTTGACGTTGTCGGGATCTGCGAGTTGGTCACTCTGGTAGAGATGGAGAGAAAAACGAGACGTTCATACACTACAGGCTTCGCGTCCCACGTCACGTTAACAGATAGCGTAATCAAGCCTCACAAGCATCAGGTTTTCTCGCCGTTAAGTCACCCCGCACTTCTAGGATAGAGCTATGGCCGAGAGCTGTATCAGATGGCGAGGCTTGCCGAACACTGTTTTTAGGTTTGGCCAAACTTTGGTGTAAACTGTTTCTCGGTAGGATTTTTACAGGGCTTGATGAAGGCAACATACTGAAGCGCGACGACCATATCTGATAAACTTTGATCAAAACAAACATAATGCTTCACCTTTGGTGACATAACACATTGGCGGTGAAGAGCTAGCGCACCAATAGCTAGTCCATAGAGAGAACTTTGTCACTGTACATTGGCGGTAACTAGTTCATAAAGAGAACTTTGTCACTGTACATTGGCGGTAACTAGTTCATAAAGAGAACTTTGTCACTGTACATTGGCGGTAACTAGTTCATAAAGAGAACTTTGTCACTGTACATTGGCGGTAACTAGTCCATAAAGAGAACTTTGTCACTGTACATTGGCGGTAACTAGTCCATAAAGAGAACTTTGTCACTGTACATTGGCGGTAACTAGTCCATAAAGAGAACTTTGTCACTGTACATTGGCGGTAACTAGTCCATAAAGAGAACTTTGTCACTGTACATTGGCGGACCTGAGACGGGGATTGCGTGAATTCTCTAGAATACTCAGTGATTACTTGTGTTCCCTAAGTACGGGTTCCCACTGTATTTTAGAGAATAGTATTATAGTACCTCTTACTGTGTACACTAAATTATAGTGATGCTCCTAATTATTGTGTGTGATTTTATACTGTATATTCCTAATAGTTTGGCATTATAGTTTGATTGAGTTTAAAAGACTTCAACTTACACAGAAATTATATATTTTTTAACTTTGTAACAACATTGTAAAATGCTGGGGGCACTCACTATTGTTTTTAAACTTTGTAACAACATTGTAAAATGCTGGGTGCACTCACTATTGTTTTTTAACTTTGTAACAACATTGTAAAATGCTGGGGGCACTCACTATTGTTTTTAACTTTGTAACAACATTGTAAAATGCTGGGGGCACTCACTATTGTTTTTAAACTTTGTAACAACATTGTAAAATTTTGGGGGCACTCACTATTGTTTTTAAACTTTGTAACAACATTGTAAAATGCTGGGGGCACTCACTATTGTTTTTAAACTTTGTAACAACATTGTAAAATGCTGGGTGCACTCACTATTGTTTTTAACTTTGTAACAACATTGTAAAATGCTGGGGGCAATCACTATTGTTTCTAACTTTGTAACAACATTGTAAAATGCTGGGTGCACTCACTATTGTTTTTAACTTTGTAACAACATTGTAAAATGCTGGGGGCACTCACTATTGTTTTTAAACTTTGTAACAACATTGTAAAATGCTGGGGGCACTCACTATTGTTTTTAACTTTGTAACAACATTGTAAAATGCTGGGGGCACTCACTATCGTGTGCGCGACAGGCAGGGGAGGGGGGCCAAGGTCTGACGCCTCTTGGAGCAGGGAACTGATCTGGTCGAAATGGCCGCTGTTGTCGTCTGCTTGGTCGCCCCAGTCCTGGTACACCTTGACGACCTTCTGGTAGAGTTTGAGCTGGCCCTTCATGGCGGAAACCTTCTCGTCCGGGAGTTCCTTAGTGTTTTTACTGCTGGACAGCCATTCTTTGTACTGTGGAAGCGGAGAGAAGAGAAGAGAATAGGGTAAAATATAACACATACATCGTCTGTGTAGATTTAATCAAAAATAGTAGACGGGTTTTATGGTAGTGGTAAATAGAGTATAATTTGTTGAAGTAGTAGTAGTAGTAGTAGTAGTAGTAGTAGTAGTAGTAGTAGTAGTAGTAGTAGTAGTAGTAGTAGTAGTAGTAGTAGTAGTAGTAGTAGTAGTAGTAGTAGTAGTAGTAGTAGTAGTAGTAGTAGTAGTAGTAGTAGTAGTAGTAGTAGTAGTAGTAGAAGGGACAGCCACAAACCTAGGTCTAGCTGAGACCAACAGATAAGACAAGTAGACAAAGACACATTTTTAGACTGATGACATGGACGGGGATCGAACCCGCACCTTCTACTCGGCACCCATCGCCTTGCCAAGTAGTAGTAGTAGTAGTAGTAGTAGTAGTAGTAGTAGTAGTAGTAGTAGTAGTAGTAGTAGTAGTAGTAGTAGTAGTAGTAGTAGTAGTAGTAGTAGTAGTAGTAGTAGTAGTAGTAGTAGTAGTAGTAGTAGTAGTAGTAGTAGTAGTAGTAGTAGTAGTAGTCGCAGTAGTAGGGAATCACTTACAGTTTTAATGGCTGCAGTGTAAGCTGGCTGGATTGTGAACTTGGTCGTCTTGCTCTTAATAATTAATAAATTCCGCTCTAGCTCTGAAATGGAAGAGAAATCGAAATGCAAGTTTTACTCATTTTAAAGGTTATATTCGCGACAAATGTAATCTAATCGGCTTGTGTTTAGCTTGGGATGTAGCATCTAATCCATGCAGGTGTGGATTTACTTAGCGTCGAACGTCAGCACTATATAGCTATATTGTGGATGGGCCCAAAACTAACCTCCGACCAGTTTACTTGCTGCCTCACAGAGACAGCGCGGGGATACCATGACTCCTTATGACCCGGTCACATTCAACTGACACCAACTAAAGCAGCAGAGGAAGAACTCGTCAGATTGTGACTCGACCCACTGACCACCCTTAACACCCGATCTCCCCCCTCCATACAAAATCCAGGCAGGTACTGCGGCAACAGCTGCGGTGGTCAAGGTGGTCAAGGTGGATTTCATCTCATCTGCGCATCGCTTGTTTTTAACAACTTGGCGCAAGTAGTAGAGCGTTAATTCTCTAGTCAGAAGTTCACCGGTTCGAAATCCATGGTAGGTGAAAGTTGTTATGTATATAGCCGATTTGGTCCTCTACTGACTGGGTCGATGTCGGTGTAACCGACTGAGACAGAGGTCCAGGTATCCACGCATTGCATCTGTGTGGCAGCACGCAAAATTGTCAGACGTCAGTTCTGGGACACATCCACAATATGGAGTATAGAACGCTAAACAAAAACAAACAAACAAACAAACAAGCAGCCACATTGGTCAGAACAACCACGTTTAGAAAAAAAATGGGAGAAGGGGGGGGGGGGGGTGGCGGAAGAACCAGTGTAAGAAAAAAAAGGGGGGGGGGGGGGGGGGGGGGGTGCATACTGAAAATAGTAGCTGGTAGCATTAAGAGAGTTACATTTCCTCCCATATACTGAAATTCACTATCATTTTTTCATTACAACAATCAAGTGAAGTATTTCACAGATCTTACATACTCTCATACGCATCTTAATTCTCCTAACCCATCCACTGGAAGTTGGTGTGAGGCGTGCTCACTCTGTTTCTTTATTGTAAGTGAGGCGGTTGACCAATCTTCAGAGTGAGTTTTCACCAAGGTTTAGAACGCGTGCTCACTCTATTTCTTTATTGTAAGTGAGGCGGTTGACCAATCTTCAGAGTGAGTTTTCACCAAGGTTTAGAACGCGTGCTCACTCTATTTCTTTATTGTAAGTGAGGCGGTTGCCCAATCTTCAGAGTTTTCACCAAGGTTTAGACCAGGAAGCTCCTAACCCATCCACTGGAAGTTGGTGTGAGGCGTGCTCACTCTATTTCGTTATTGTTAGTGAGGCGGTTGACCAATCTTCAGAGTTTTCACCAAGGTTCAGACAAGGAAGCTCGTAACCGCCTTAACTATCTTAACTATCCCTACCCACATACGCAAATTAGTCCACGTGTAACTTTTCATTCTCTGGTCGAACCCCAGATCTCTTAATCTCAGTCAAGAGATTTACCTACTGAGCCAACAACGCTTCCTTAATGCCCCTATAAATCCTACAGAGTGCTTCTGAAAAAAACTAGATTAGAACCTTATACTCTTGTTTGTATAGTGAGAGCTCTATCAACTGAGCTTGACGCTGTCTCCCATCTTGGACTAATTGAATTGACTGTCTAGCTGTTTTCTCACTGCTACTGCTCACCCCCCAACACGCCAACAGTGTCACCTGACCTGCAGGAAGGGCTTACACACTACACGCTACACACTACACACCAAGATGAAGGCACTTGACGTCGCTTTTGGCCGCTCTCTTTAACACACAAACCGCACCACTTAGCACTGTTGGTTTTGCTCAGAAGAACAAAGATGAAACATTATAAACCGTAGCGTCAAGTGAAAAGCGTGCAATGTCCTTACAGTGCACGGGGCGAGGAGGTGGGGAGTGTGAGTAAAACTGTCAGACGTTAGTCTTTGGACCCGTACACAATATGGCCAATACAAGCTGGGGTACCCGTTCATACGAACAGATTGAACACAGTGGAATAGTATGTACGCCGATTCTTTTTGAAAGGGAAACTGTTAGATCCTTTGCCATCAGTTAATGCATTTTTGCTTCCTCCTTTTTTTTTGTTATTAAATCTTTCTTAAATCCTTCTTTTTTTCTTCTTACATTCACTTTCATTCTTTACAATGGGCCATCCTGATATTTCTTGATGCCACTTTATTTTTTTTTCTATTTGTCCAAATCTTTAACATAGTAAAAAAATGTGGGTATTCTATTGAACTTTTTTACTTAGATCTTCATCCCTACGAACAATCTTTGACAAAGAGTGGTGGCATTCGGAAGGATGGTTTGGAAACAGCAACATTAAAGGCCACAACTGGTGATAAGAACGTAACGAGAGAGAGAGAGAGGAAGACACATATCAAGGATCTAGGACAGGCTAGGAAAATGGGTTGGTGGGTGCAAAGGGATTCTCCTATTAAATTGTGAAATTCAAGGACAGAGACACGTGGATATGTGGACACGGTCGCCAACGCCAACCGGCACGGCACTCCATGATGATAACAGGTTTTCTCAACGCTCAGCATCACCAGCTAGGCTGTATCGCGGCCGGGACCCCAGAGATGCATACCCGAGACATGACCGGTCACACTAAATTCTGACACCGACCCAACAAGTCTTTGAACCGAGACCTCTTGCGTCTCAAACCGATGCTCTAACTTCACCCCCAGAGCCACCTAGTTCTTAGAAATACAACTACAAAGTCTTCAAATGATGTTTTAATGTAATGATTCACTATCCCAACAGCTTTGTTAGTAGAATCATGACGTACACACATCGACGACTGGGTAACTGAAACTGTAAATAAAAAATATCACCATGCCACAATATCCAACCATATTATTATTACACATACAAAATACACCAAAATAAACAAACACACCAACTACCTACCTTCATCACACTCCTCACTCCCTTGATCATGGCTACCACCATCATCATCACCATTGTCACCATCGTCACCATCACCATCATCACCATCGTTATGATGACGAGCCCTGAGACTGAGCTGTTGTGCAGCCGCCAGGCTCAGGTTGTTGATGCTCGGCCTCCTGTCGTCCACGTCGGCCAGGTCGATTCCGTTCTGGAGACTGTCCCGCCACTTCTGGACGCCGGCCTTCTCCCTGGCCTCCTCCAGGGCGATGTGCTGGTAGTTCAGGGGTATGTCCAGTCTAGGGGGTAGGGAGGGGTCAATAGAGAGAAGGCAGGACATAAGGGCAACAGGGAATGGATACACGAGGAGGAGTTGCTGTTACTGACTGTAGTTGCTGACTTCGCCTGTAGACTTTTCCCCTGCCGTGCTAACCATAAAAGAAATAGAAACATCTTGCAAAATTTAATTTTATAAAACAGACAAGGCAGAGGTGTCTCACGAAATCTGAGCGTAAGAACCGTAAGCCAATAAATATTATTGAGCACTCGTTAATCATTGAACCATTGACAACATTTTTTACTTTACCTATCGCGACGCCCACGCTTGTAGAGTTTCTGAGTCGTGCCTCTGACATACTGACATACTGACCAGTTAACCCTGTCTGCAACACTGACATACTGATCGGCCAGCTCTAGCACTGACACACTGACTCTACCGTCCATGTACTGATACACTAAACACTGACTGCACCACTGATTCACTGACTTAACACTGATATACTAATTAGTTATTAGCGACTGTACCACTGACACACTTTTATACCATTTGATACTAACTGTACTACATATACACTGACCGGTTACTACTGTCTTTAACACTGACATAGTAACACGTTAAAACTGATTATTCTGAGCGTACTGCTAACACTGACATTACTGACACACTGGTGACATTAATAAGAATGTACTTGTTCCTGTTCACACTCAACGTAGCGCTCACAAGATGACCAGCAACAAAACAAACAAATAAAGAAACATCTGGCATGCTGATCAGCCATAATAATACTGTACTAACAGACTAAACCTGTAGACCTTCTGAACTCAATGACCGACAAACTCACCAGATAACAACGACTCTATCACCGACAAACTCACCAGATAACAATGACTCTACCACTGACAAACTCACCAGATAACAATGACTCTACCACTGACAAACTCACCAGATAACAATGACTCTACCACTGACAAACTCACCAGATAACAATGACTCTACCACTGACAAACTCACCAGATAACAATGACTCTACCACTGACAAACTGACCAGATAACAATGACTCTGACTACTGACTCACCTGATAACAATGACTCTACCCTGACAAACTCACCAGATAACGAATGACTCCACTGACATACTGACCAGATCTCTCCCCTGACAAACTCACCAGATAACAATGACTCTACCACTGATATACTGACCAGTCCTAAAATAGTTCTGTACTTACTGGCTTCGCCTGTAGACTTTTAACTTTTCCCTCAGGTCGGTCGATTCGCTCCACTTGACTCTTTTCTTGCCGTCTTCCCCTGCCACTGCGTCTTTCTCTAGCTCCTTCTGTCTATCCGAAGCCTCAAACACGTTTTTGGGCTTCCTGAGGACAACCTCCTCCTCCCCTCCCCCCGTAGCCATGAGGGCCGCAGACTCGAGATCTGATTGGTCACTGTGTTGTCAAGCCCCGCCTACCAGAAATGGTGGTGTGGATCTAGGTGGCGACTGGGGATACATGTATCAACACTAGTTTTGGTGGGCAACCAGTGTAGGGCCAACAACAATTACACAACAACAAACATAAACAACAACAGCATCGACAACATTAACAACAACAACAACAACAACAACAACAACAACAGCAACAACAACAACAACATCAACTACAACAGCAACAATATAAAAACCAAAACAACAACAGCATCATCAACAACACAGCATGATTTCATATATTATTCACACCTTTAATATATAAACGCCATACATCTGATGCCGGTGTTAATTAATACAAAACAAAAACAAAAACAACAACAACAACAACAACAACAACAACAACAACAACAACAACAACAAAAAAGCAACAGCATCTATATAACAACGACAACCTCAAGTGGCAACATCTAAATAACTACGCGTAGGTCAAAAAGTTGAGATAGCGTGGTCGCGCTGAGGTAGATGAGCATAGAATCCTTCGTGATATGTACATAAACTTGTTAGTATCCTTTATGATGACATGTCAGACTGTATTGCGATGGGACAATTTACGGTTGAGCTGCAGAAAGTTTATGTCTGAAACACTAGATCTACATGTGAGGCACATTGGTTGAGCAGGCACTCATTTGTAATTTCACTTTTAACACTAGACCTACATGTGAGGCACATTGGTTGAGCAGGCACTCATTTGTAATTTCACTTTTAACACTAGACCTACATGTGAGGCACATTGGTTGAGCAGGCACTCATTTGTAATTTCACTTTTGGGGAAATTTACAGTTTCTCACTAATCAAAACACAGATTTTTTTTTCATTTGGAAAAGAAAAATGTACTATAATAGAGTTGCTTTTCTATTATTATTATTATTATTATTAGTATTAT
>RQTK01001659.1:20944-33057 GCA_003991915.1 Elysia chlorotica
TAGTAGTAGTAGTAGTAGTAGTAGTAGTAGTAGTAGTAGTAGTAGTAGTAGTAGTAGTAGTAGTAGTAGTAGTAGTAGTAGTAGTAGTAGTAGTAGTAGTAGTAGTAGTAGTAGTAGTAGTAGTATTACAAGACACGTAGATGCCCTAATTGCCAACGGCAAAAAGGGCAGTAAGTAAGTAAGTAAGACACGTAGCTACACCAAGCACCCAACTAAACAGATTAATACATCAAATATAATTTACCGCACAGAAATCACAAACTTTTCTTGAATTTAATTCCTTATTAGACATTGCTCACGGCTTTCAAAACGTACTATTTCCACTAATTTACTTTATTCATTAGGACGAGACACTAGTTAAAACTAAGCTGAATGAAAGACCTAAGCGTTAAAACGCTGATATCCATGCAAGGCCCGTCTTGACAACTGTGTCTTACAGTGCCTCTTGCCACCATACTTGTCTTGACAACTGTGTCTTACAGTGCCTCTTGCCACCATACTTGTCTTGACAACTGTGTCTTACAGTGTCTCTTGCCACCATACGTGTCTTGACAACTATGTCTTACAGTGTCTCTTGCCACCATACGTGTCTTGACAACTGTGTCTTACAGTGCCTCTTGCCACCATACGTGTCTTGACAACTATGTCTTACAGTGTCTCTTGCCACCATACGTGTCTTGACAACTATGTCTTACAGTGTCTCTTGCCACCATACGTGTCTTGACAACTGTGTCTTACAGTGTCTCTTGCCACCATACCTGTCTTGACAACTGTGTCTTACAGTGTCTCTTGCCACCATACTTGTCTTGACAACTGTGTCTTACAGTGTCTCTTGCCACCATACGTGTCTTGACAACTGTGTCTTACAGTGCCTCTTGCCATCATACGTGTCTTGACAACTGTGTCTTACAGTGCCTCTTGCCACCATACGTGTCTTGACAACTGTGTCTTACAGTGTCTCTTGCCACCATACGTGTCTTGACAACTATGTCTTACAGTGTCTCTTGCCACCATACGTGTCTTGACAACTATGTCTTACAGTGTCTCTTGCCACCATACGTGTCTTGACAACTATGTCTTACAGTGTCTCTTGCCACCATGTTTGCCTTGACAACTATGTCTTACAGTGTCTCTTGCCACCATACTTGTCTTGACAACTATGTCTTACAGTGTCTCTTGCCACCATACTTGTCTTGACAACTATGTCTTACAGTGTCTCTTGCCACCATACCTTGTCTTGACAACTATGTCTTACAGTGTCTCTTGCCACCATACTTGTCTTGACAACTGTGTCTTACAGTGTCTCTTGCCACCATACGTGTCTTGACAACTATGTCTTACAGTGTCTCTTGCCACCATATTTGTCTTGACAACTATGTCTTACAGTGTCTCTTGCCACCATACGTGTCTTGACAACTATGTCTTACAGTGTCTCTTGCCACCATACTTGTCTTGACAACTATGTCTTACAGTGTCTCTTGCCACCATACGTGTCTTGACAACTATGTCTTACAGTGTCTCTTGCCACCATACGTGTCTTGACAACTATGTCTTACAGTGTCTCTTGCCACCATACGTGTCTTGACAACTATGTCTTACAGTGCCTCTTGCCACCATACTTGTCTTGACAACTGTGTCTTACAGTGTCTCTTGCCACCATACCTGTCTTGACAACTATGTCTTACAGTGCCTCTTGCCACCATACTTGTCTTGACAACTGTGTCTTACAGTGTCTCTTGCCACCATGTTTACCTTGAAATGCAGAGCTCATCAAGTCATTGCATCTCTTATTGGTGAAAACTAAATCCGCTTAGAGGAGGCCTATACAAGCTAAGGGTGGTAAGAGAAACGTTGTGGCAAGTTTGCGACACGTCCTAAAGCGTGACAATAAGAAGGCGTTGTGCATACGGGCCTTGATGTTTAACAAATCTGAAGAACATGCGTGGAGAATTAGGTATAGAACACAATACACACAAACACAGAGGCGTTTTCTTCCTCCCAACCCCACTCTCTCTCTCTCTCTCTCTCTCTCTCTCTCTCTCTCTCTCTCTATCTATTCCTTTACCACTTCCGCAAAGCCTGTTTTACACTCGCTTCCCTCCTCCCCTCTTTCTATGTATATACCTTTTTCCTTCTCTTTAATGAGTGCAGCTGAGAACAGCCGTCCTCCGAGACTTGCAGTTTTAAGTGGACGAGAGTGAAGAGCTGTTGGCTATCAAGAGCTGTAAGAGCTTTCGAAGTTACACAAAATAATATCGCACATCCAATATGGTGTGTGTGTGTGTGTGTTAAGGCGTAATCTACGTTAAATTGTTGTCAGTAATGAATATTTTCTATGCTGCATAATATGTTACATCTAAACAAAAAACCTTTACAACCAGGAGACGTTACACTAAATACATAAGACTAGGAGACGTCACACTAGGAGACGTCACACTAGGAGACGTTACACTAGGAGACGTTACACTAGGAGACGTTACACTAGGAGACGTTACACTAGGAGACGTTACACTAGGAGACGTTACACTAGGAGACGTTACACTAGGAGACGTTACACTAGGAGACGTTACACTAGGAGACGTTACACTAGGAGACGTTACACTAAGGAGACGTTGCACTAGGAGATGTTACACTAGGAGACGTTACACTAGGAGACGTTGCACTAGGGGACGTTACAGTAGGAGACGCTACACCAAGAGACGTTACACTAGCAGACGTTACAGTAGGGGGATATTACATTAGGGGACATTCCAGTATTAAACGCTGCACTAGGAGGGAGTTACCCTTTTTCCAACCGAAATATTACAAAAGGAAGAACAAAATCAGATAGAGAGAACGAGACAGAGAGAGAGAGAGATCGATAGAAGAGAGAGACAGAGAGGGAGACAGACAAAGAGAGATAAATAGAAAGATAGAAAATATAGAGATAGAGAGAGAGACAGACAGAGAGAGAGAGAGAGAGAGAGAGAGAGAGAGAGAGAGAGATGGATGAATGAGGGGTCATATGTTACATAGACATGCCAAGAGGACACCTTACCAAACGTGGAGTGAACTTATGAAATGCGAGGTATTTACATAAATATGATAGTATAGCGCGGCTAATTACCAACTGCACAGATGTATTTATGTAGATCTAGGATACTAAGTACAAGCACACAGTAGAATTAGACGAATGTATGCACTAGCTGGGGTGTCTCCAGAGACGTGGCGAACTGGCGTGAATGGTAGAGAGTAAGTCATCCAATCGCGAATCCGCGATTCGAAACTCACGATCGGCAAATTAAATTTTGTTTGCTGCATTACGCCCCCTACTGGGTGGGTCGGTGTCAGAATAACAAAACCGCCTGAGACAGGAGTCCAGGTCTCCTTGTACTCTGTCTGGCATGACGTAAACTTGTCAGACATTAGTTCTGTGACACGTCCACTTGTAGCATATATAGTGCTGACGTTGGACGTAACCAACTCAACTCAATCTCTAGCGATTGTTCACTGATGTAGCGGCAGTCTGTGTTTGTTGTGAGGATACGATTTAAAGTTTTGATCGCTCAAACAATTCGTTCTTGTAATTCTATAATGATATAGGCGCTATGTTATGCCTACTTCTAGTTTTATACTGTTTATAAATTTTGTGACAATGGAAAAATCTTATTTACAATGGAATTTAAGACAAACTTAACATTCTTTACGCAAATGTATTACGACTTCGTGCTTTTCAACTTCCTAGTAGAAATAATTATATTGACTTATTGCTGATCCCCTACGAGAATTAAGAAAAATCTCATACTCGACCGTTTCTAATTACCCTTCACCAGTTTTGTCTCATCCTACTTTTGCAATAAAAACAACAACAACAACAACAACTAGTACTACTACTGCTACTGCTGCTGCTACTACTACTACTACTACTACTACTACTACTACTACTACTACTACTACTACTACTACTACTACTACTACTACTACTACTACTACTACTACTACTACTACTACTACTACTACTACTACTACTACTACTACTACTACTACTACTACTACTACTACTACTACTTAACAGTAGATACGTAAGCTTACTAAATGCCACTGAAGTAGATGGCTGTTGAGCTGTTTTAAACACGACCAAAGATTTTCTATATAATTAATTTGTCCTTGTTTCCAACCAGTGTCACTGGGCGTACTAAAATGAAAGAAAGAAAATGCCTAGACGTTTGAACATGATTTGAGGCGACTGAGGTATTCTTTATTATCTAATAATCCAATAATTCAACGCTGTGTATCAAGGTATTAAATTCTACTTACCCGGACTCAAAATCCAAATATTTTGTCTTGCCTGTACTTGTGAGAGCTAAAGGTGTTGCTAATTTTTTGAAAATCACAGAACCAACGACTTTGTACAAATACATCAAACTGTACTTTCCCTATCAAAACTGTAAAGATCTGGTGGTGTATTTAGCTTAGACGAAAATTCTACTTTCCCTAACAAAAATGTAAAGATCTGATATTGTACCTACCTGTGACGATGTACTATTCTACTTTCCCTATCAAAAAATGTAAAGCTCGGGTCATGTATAATTTACTGTGACGACGAAAAATGTTTGACCAAAACAAAATTCAACCAATGTGTATCCATATATCAAACTATACTTACTCTAACTACAATCTACAAATTTTTTGTTTTGTTGTACTTTGGACGACGAATAGTATATAATTCTAGAATTCAACCAATCTGTATCAATATTATCTTGTCAAACTATACTAACCCTAACTACAATCCAAAGATTTTTTGTTTTGTTGTACTTCGGGCGACGAAGAGTATATAATTCTAGAATTTAACCAATCTGTATCAATATTATCTTGTCAAACTATACTAACCCTAACTACAATCTACAAATTTTTTGTTTTGTTGTACTTCGGGCGACGAATAGTATATATTTCTAGAATTCAACCAATCTGTTTCAACATTATTATTATATCAAACCATACTTACCCTAACTATAACTGAAATACACTATGCCTGTACTCTATAAACACTGAATTTGTTGTTTATTATTTGATAATCCCAGAGTCACTGACTGTGTTTTGCCAGAATCCCCAAACCAGCAAGTCGCCAACACCAGGCGGACAGCGCGAGACTGAAAGTCTGAGCAGACGATGGATGCGACTGGGGACAGGAACAAACGTCAACTGGACTGGATGACACGCGGCCGACGTTCCGGTTCGGACAGAAATAATAGTTGGATAAACGGGGAAGAACCGAATCCATGTTCCGGTCTCGAAATAAAAAAGGGGAAGTAACGCTGTTCTCTGTAAGTCTAAACATCATCGGGAAGAGAATAATACTCGTAGAAATAGCTCACAGACTTGAAACATGTTGATCAAATATGTTGATGGAGGAAAACAACACAAGAAAGGGCAAGAGCACACAAAACAACATAAACAGCGACAACAACAACAACAACAACAACAACAACAACAACAACAACAACAACAACAACAACAACAACAACAACAACAACAACAACAACAACAACAACAACAACAACAACAACAACAACAACAACAACAACAACAACAACAACATCAACAACAACAACAAAAGCCCGTCAACATCAAGTGAAAAGAAGAAAAAAGAAAAATTAAACAAGGGAGGAAGAAAAGATCGAACTAATTTGATCCTGTGATGAAAAACAATACAGACGCTTTTATTTGCAACCCCGTTACCACAAAAAAAACCCCCAAAAAATACCCCTCCCACCGCCCGAAATAAAAAATAACCCCAACAAAAGACACCACCACACCCCCGCCCCCCACCCCCCAATAAAACAAAACCAAAAAAAAACAAAAAAGAAACAAAAGTGAATATATATCCAGTTAATTTTCTAGAGTAGTCGTTAAAACTACAAGCCAGGACAGCAGTACACGTATAACAGTATCACGTTCAGTATACATCTATCGCTCGGTGGTGACAACCTTACGCCCAAAAAGTGTAATTGTTTTCATTTCCTTATTTCCTTACACTCTTTTTTCTACATTTTTACTCTCTGACGCGTGGTTGAGGGGGGGGGGGGTGGCAGCTCTGTATGCCCTTAGGCAGTGGTAAGGACTACACTGTACACGATGGTTGACTCGCTTCACTTTACTAGGCTGTTGTAGCCCACACTTAGAGCACGACATCTTAACATCGACTCTAAACAACTCCATGGTAAATCTACAACTTGCTCGTCTTAACATTGACTCTAAACAACTCCATGGTAAGCTTACAACTTACTCGTCTTAACATTGACTCTAAACAACTCCATGGTAAGTCTACAACTCGTCTTAACATTGACTCTAAACAACTCCATGGTAAGCTTACAACTTACTCGTCTTAACATTGACTCTGAACAACAATGCTGTGTTGTGCTGTGTTGTGTTGTGCTGTGCTGTGCTGTGCTGTGCTGTGCTGTGTTGTGCTGTGCTGTGCTGTGTTGTGCTGTGCTGTGCTGTGCTGTGTTGTGCTGTGCTGTGCTGTGCTGTGCTGTGCTGTGCTGTGCTGTGCTGTGCTGTGCTGTGTTGTGCTGTGCTGTGCTGTGCTGTGCTGTGTTGTGCTGTGCTGTGCTGTGCTGTGCTGTGTTGTGCTGTGCTGTGCTGTGCTGTGCTGTGTTGTGCTGTGTCTCTGTGTATTTGTCTGTCTCTGTGTGTTTGTCTGTCTCTATGTCTGTGTCTGTGTCTTTGTCTGTCTCTATTTCTTTGCCTGTCTATATGTCTCTGTTTGTCTCTGTGTCTTTGTCTGTCTTTATGTCTTTGTCTGTCTCTGTGTCTTTGTCTGTCTCTGTGTATTTGTCTGTCTCTGTGTGTTTGTCTGTCTCTATGTCTGTGTCTGTGTCTTTGTCTGTCTCTATTTCTTTGCCTGTCTATATGTCTCTGTTTGTCTCTGTGTCTTTGTCTGTCTTTATGTCTTTGTCTGTCTCTGTGTCTTTGTCTGTCTCTGTGTATTTGTCTGTCTCTGTGTGTTTGTCTGTCTCTATGTCTGTGTCTGTGTCTTTGTCTGTCTCTATTTCTTTGCCTGTCTATATGTCTCTGTTTGTCTCTGTGTCTTTGTCTGTCTTTATGTCTTTGTCTGTCTCTGTGTCTTTGTCTGTCTCTGTGTATTTGTCTGTCTCTGTGTGTTTGTCTGTCTCTATGTCTGTGTCTGTGTCTTTGTCTGTCTCTATTTCTTTGCCTGTCTATATGTCTCTGTTTGTCTCTGTGTCTTTGTCTGTCTTTATGTCTTTGTCTGTCTCTGTGTCTTTGTCTGTCTCTGTGTCTTTGTCTGTCTCTGTGTCTTTGTCTGTCTCTGTGTCTTTGTCTGTCTCTGTGTCTTTGTCTGTCTCTGTGTCTTTGTCTGTCTCTGTGTCTTTGTCTGTCTCTGTGTCTTTGTCTGTCTCTGTGTCTTTGTCTGTCTCTGTGTCTTTGTCTGTCTCTGTGTCTTTGTCTGTCTCTGTGTCTTTGTCTGTCTCTGTGTCTTTGTCTGTCTCTGTGTCTTTGTCTGTCTCTGTGTCTTTGTCTGTCTCTGTGTCTTTGTCTGTCTCTGTGTCTTTGTCTGTCTCTGTGTCTTTGTCTGTCTCTGTGTCTTTGTCTGTCTCTGTGTCTTTGTCTGTCTCTGTGTCTTTGTCTGTCTCTGTGTCTTTGTCTGTCTCTGTGTCTTTGTCTGTCTCTGTGTCTTTGTCTGTCTCTGTGTCTTTGTCTGTCTCTGTGTCTTTGTCTGTCTCTGTGTCTTTGTCTGTCTCTGTGTCTTTGTCTGTCTCTGTGTCTTTGTCTGTCTCTGTGTCTTTGTCTGTCTCTGTGTCTTTGTCTGTCTCTGTGTCTTTGTCTGTCTCTATGTCTTTGTCTGTCTCTGTGTCTTTGTCTGTCTCTATGTCTTTGTCTGTCTCTGTGTGTTTGTCTGTCTCTGTGTCTTTGTCTGTCTCTGTGTATTTGTCTGTCTCTGTGTGTTTGTCTGTCTCTATGTCTGTGTCTGTGTCTTTGTCTGTCTCTATTTCTTTGCCTGTCTATATGTCTCTGTTTGTCTCTGTGTCTTTGTCTGTCTTTATGTCTTTGTCTGTCTCTGTGTCTTTGTCTGTCTCTGTGTCTTTGTCTGTCTATGTCTTTGTCTGTCTGGCTTTGTATTTCTCTGTCTCTTTTTATCTTTGTCTCTGTCTGTTTCCCTGTCTGTCTGTCTGTCTGTCTGTCTGTCTCTCTGTCTGTCTTTCTTTCTTTCCCTGTCTTCTCTCTCGCTGTCCATGGTATCATTCTAACAATACTTTTTTTATCTAATCCTTCTATAAGCCAAATATTTTATATTAATAACAGGCTATTAGAATTAACATAGGTTAACCTATCAGACAGACCGATGGGTACACGATAGATAGATAGATAGATAGATAGATAGATAGTAGTAGTAGTAGTAGTAGTAGTAGTAGTAGTAGTAGTAGTAGTAGTAGTAGTAGTAGTAGTAGTAGTAGTAGTAGTGGTAGTGGTAGTGGAACAGTCTTGTACTTTTGTTAGTAGCAGCAGTGGTAGTAGTAGTAGTAGTAGTAGTAGTAGTAGTAGTAGTAGTAGTAGTAGTAGTAGTAGTAGTAGTAGTAGTAGTAGTAGTAGTAGTAGTAGTAGTAGTAGTAGTAGTAGTAGTAGTAGTAGTAGTAGTAGTAGTAGTAGTAGTAGTAGTAGTAGATGTACTAATGTAATAACTAGCACCTCTATGTATTGACCTAAATCTAGTCAATGTTTCAAGCAAATTTTAACATTTTTTTCAATATCTTCTTCGATCTTTATGCCCTTAATACCTGACTCTATAATTATGTTGAATAGTTACAAACTTCGCGCATGTAGCCTGTTAACGGAATTTAAAAGTCGGCACTTTGTCAAGCGTGTGATAAGAAAAAGGAGAAAGACTAAAAACCCAGAAAGGAGAAGACAGAACGAACTGACAGACTGACTACAGAACAGGTGCTATAGATAAAAAATGCGCGGCTTCCATAGTTTGAAAATTAAAGACCTCAGGGTCTGCACTGATTGGTTCTTGTGCTAGCACCTCTCTCTAATGACCCGCACGCCTTCCGTTTCAAAACAATAACAATGAACAATTGCACCTTGTATACCTGTGTAACACCCCGATAGTGCGCGTACAAGGACTAAGGCTCAAAGCACGCGATGCGAAGAGGTGAAGAAACTTTCGGCCTGAGTCGCTCCAACCAACCGTGTCGGTACCAATGTCAGTCTAGATCTAGCTAAGCCGTTTTACTGGTGACGTCAGCGCTCCGAGCCTCGCTTTGGATTATCTTATTGATCGACACCTAGGGCAGGACTCCTCTCTATCCGCTTGTATGCAACGCAATTAAACTAAATTAAACTAAATTAAACTAAATTAAACTAAATTAAACTAAATTAAACTAAATTAAAAAAAACAAAAACAAAACACGAATACAAAGTCAACAACAACAGCAAACAAATAAATCTACAAAATGGATAATAAAAAGAGAGAGAATAATATCTTCATGATTATGGTGAGTTTTTTTTTGGTTGTTTGCGGTTGTTTGTCCTTTTACTTTTCGCAACGCTGCACTTTCTTCTAATGGTATCCTTGAAGAATTATAGGTCAAAGCTCTCCCACTTTCAGGACCAATATATTTTAAACACCCCCAAGGCAGGCTATAAATCTAAGTCGGAAAGTCCATTGCAGGAGAAGCAAAACCTTCGGACCTATACTGATTTATCTCCTTTTATAAATGCTAACGTTTAAGACTGTATTAGAAAGGACATAGAGCATTTAACCCCTGAGGTGACAGAGCGGGAAAGCTTTGGGCGATTAGTCCAGATTAAGACTCCCTGGACATAATGAGAGGTTGGATGTCCGGCAAGATTAAGACTCGCTGGACATAATGAGAGGTTGGATGTCCGGCAAGATTAAGACTCGCTGGACATAATGAGAGGTTGGATGTCCGGCAAGATTAAGACTCGCTGGACATAATGAGAGGTTGGATGTCCGGCAAGATTAAGACTCGCTGGACATAATGAGAGGTTGGATGTCCGGCAAGATTAAGACTCGCTGGACATAATGAGAGGTTGGATGTCCGGCAAGATTAAGACTCGCTGGACATAATGAGAGGTTGGATGTCCGGCAAGATTAAGACTCGCTGGACATAATGAGAGGTTGGATGTCCGGCAAGATTAAGACTCGCTGGACATAATGAGAGGTTGGATGTCCGGCAAGAAAGACTCGCTGGACATAATAGAATGACCGGCAAGAGACTCGCTGGACAAATAGAATGATAGGGAGAGAAAAGAAGATAGAATGACAGGGAGAGAAAAGATAGAATGATAGGGAGAGAAAAGAAGATAGAATGATAGGGAGAGAAAAGAAGATAGAATGATAGGGAGAGAAAAGATAGAATGATAGGGAGAGAAAAGAAGATAGAATGATAGGGAGAGAAAAGATAGAATGATAGGGAGAGAAAAGATAGAATGATAGAGAGAGAAAAGAAGATAGAATGATAGGGAGAGAAAAGATAGAATGATAGAGAGAGAAAAGATAGAATGATAGAGAGAGAAAAGATAGAATGATAGGGAGAGAAAAGAAGATAGAATGATAGAGAGAGAAAAGATAGAATGATAGAGAGAGAAAAGATAGAATGATAGAGAGAGAAAAGATAGAATGATAGGGAGAGAAAAGATAGAATGATAGAGAGAGAAAAGAAGATAGAATGATAGGGAGAGAAAAGAAGATAGAATGATAGGGAGAGAAAAGAAGATAGAATGATAGGGAGAGAAAAGAAGATAGAATGATAGGGAGAGAAAAGAAGATAGAATGATAGGGAGAGAAAAGAAGACAGAATGATAGGGAGAGAAAAGATAGATGATAGGGAGAGAAAAGAAGATAGAATGATAGGGAGAGAAAAGAAGATAAAATGATAGGGAGAGAAAAGATAGAATGATAGGGAGAGAAAAGAAGATAGAATGATAGGGAGAGAAAAGAAGATAGAATGATAGGGAGAGAAAAGAAGATAGAATGATAGGGAGAGAAAAGAAGATAGAATGATAGGGAGAGAAAAGAAGATAGAATGATAGGGAGAGAAAAGAAGATAGAATGATAGGGAGAGAAAAGAAGATAGAATGATAGGGAGAGAAAAGAAGATAGAATGATAGGGAGAGAAAAGAAGATAGAATGATAGGGAGAGAAAAGAAGATAGAATGATAGGGAGAGAAAAGAAGATAGAATGATAGGGAGAGAAAAGAAGATAGAATGATAGGGAGAGAAAAGAAGATAGAATGATAGGGAGAGAAAAGAAGATAGAATGATAGGGAGAGAAAAGAAGATAGAATGATAGGGAGAGAAAAGAAGATAGAATGATAGGGAGAGAAAAGAAGATAGAATGATAGGGAGAGAAAAGAAGATAGAATGATAGGGAGAGAAAAGAAGATAGAATGATAGGGAGAGAAAAGAAGATAGAATGATAGGGAGAGAAAAGAAGATAGAATGATAGGGAGAGAAAAGAAGATAGAATGATAGGGAGAGAAAAGAAGATAGAATGATAGGGAGAGAAAAGAAGATAGAATGATAGGGAGAGAAAAGAAGATAGAATGATAGGGAGAGAAAAGAAGATAGAATGATAGGGAGAGAAAAGAAGATAGAATGATAGGGAGAGAAAAGAAGATAGAATGATAGGGAGAGAAAAGAAGATAGAATGATAGGGAGAGAAAAGAAGATAGAATGATAGGGAGAGAAAAGAAGATAGAATGATAGGGAGAGAAAAGAAGATAGAATGATAGGGAGAGAAAAGAAGATAGAATGATAGGGAGAGAAAAGAAGATAGAATGATAGGGAGAGAAAAGAAGATAGAATGATAGGGAGAGAAAAGAAGATAGAATGATAGGGAGAGAAAAGAAGATAGAATGATAGGGAGAGAAAAGAAGATAGAATGATAGGGAGAGAAAAGAAGATAGAATGATAGGGAGAGAAAAGAAGATAGAATGATAGGGAGAGAAAAGAAGATAGAATGATAGGGAGAGAAAAGAAGATAGAATGATAGGGAGAGAAAAGAAGATAGAATGATAGGGAGAGAAAAGAAGATAGAATGATAGGGAGAGAAAAGAAGATAGAATGATAGGGAGAGAAAAGA
>RQTK01001660.1:13118-28707 GCA_003991915.1 Elysia chlorotica
AAGAGAGAGAGAGAGAGAGAGAGAGAGAGAGAGAGAGAGAGAGAGAGAGTACAGAATCAGAAGCAAACATTTTTATGCACAAATCAGCCCTGTCAACTTTAGTGTGTGACCACCAGAGGGTTAAGAGTTGAAGCAACACAATGAACTTTAACTTTAGGATCAGAAACTTCAGTACCTAACCCAAGAGAAGCTCGAAAAGTCTCCCCCCTGTCTTTTCTTCGGGCTTCCCCATCATCTAGTTTCAGTCTCAGCACCAGGAGTGTCAGAATAATTATGGCTTCTGTGTAAGGTCATCGTCTTGTCCTAGCGAAGTGTTGGCATTGTATAATTAGAGTTAGAAAGTTAGAAAGGATGGTTATAAATAGACAAATAGGAAGATAATCAGGAATACTGATAGGTGAATGAATAGAATAATATTTTAGAATGATTAACTTAGCAATACATATAATTAACAGAAAGATAGATATATAAGTAATTAGATAGATAATGTACATTTTATATGTAACAAAGAAAATAGGACATACACTGTAGGAATGTAGATGTGATGAGTTAAGTTGAATGTCCAATGTTCAACGTCAGCGCGATATAGGCTATATTGTGTACGGACCACAAGTTATACGCCTGATGATTTTATGTGAAGCCACACACAAGACAGGGCAGGGAGTCCTGGACTTCTGTGTCCACCGGTCAGAAATGCTTTAAAAATAAAAATGGATAGGTAGGCAGGAAAAATAGACTGATGTTTACATACCTACATTATATTAAGAGGGATGAATGAAGGGTATGGATAAGTCAGGACTGAGGCTGCTGATAATAAAGTAGGGGAAGTAAAGGGAAAACTAAGTAACAGGCTTGGCACATTAAGTGATATAGAGAAACAGATAGGCAGAACACGATACTAGGATAAAATATAGGAAAAACACCTCCAAATCGACGACAACAACATCAACAACGACAACAACAACAACAACAACAACAACAACAACAACAACAACAACAAACCCTAAAAATGCACTTACTTGCTAAAACCTAACCGGGATACCCCGGACTACTCTATCTAGACTGCCCCAGACTTCTACACCGACTGCTCTTGTCTACTAAGCGGACTGCTCTGGAAAAATACTACTACTACTACCCGGACTGTCCCGTACTACTACCAGTACTGCTCTTGTCTAGTACCCGGACTGCCCCGCACTGGCCTGCACTACCCCGAATTGTCTCGTATTGCGCCGGACTAACCCGGCCTACCAGTACTACCAAGACTTGCGGCGGACTACCCCGGATTACTAAGTGGACTGCCCCGGATTGCACCGTACTACTACCCGGACCGCCCTAGACTATTACCCGGACTGGTCTTATACACACACACACACACACACACACACAAATATATATATATATATATACTGCCCTGGACTATATTATATATATATATGAAAATTATAGAATATCACTGATATAATCATCAAGACTAGCACTTGCAAAAAGGGTTTCTATAAGATGAAAGCACTGTTTCGGCTGTTTTAAAACGCATATAGGATTTCATTGTAAACTTTTCTGTTGCATTTTTGTTTTTGCGTTTGTTTGCTATTTTTTACCTTTTGTTTAAAAACTGATTTTTCTTTAATTCATGGTTCCTGAATATAAAGAAGCTTACCCACAGACTGTTAGTTATATTTACAGAATACTGAGTTTCATAAAGTAGGCTTGAATTTATATTGTGAACTTTACAATAAATCAAGCATTTTGACAACAAGCGTCGGTGTGTGCATCAACATTTTTGCGTTTTAGCCTCGGAAAATTTAAATTATAGTTTGCTCTCAGAGCACTACCATAGATTTACAATGGTCAGCCGAGAGCCTGACATAATTTGTAATCACAGAGCGTTTGATGGCGAAACAAAGAATTACGCGTTGATCTTATATTATATTTGTAACGTATTCAGAGCAAACATAAACCAGACAGAAAATTGAAAGTCGTTTATGGCAGCTGTGCTGCATGCCTGGTTACAAATCTAAAATCTATAATAGATTGATACTTTTTTTGGGGGGGGGGGGGGGGCGTGGAAACTACCATGCAAGTTTAAAATGTTGTATTCTTGGAACCAGTTCTTCCCCAGTTCTATTCGTTCATAATTACATAAGTTTTTACAGTTTTAGGATATTTATCTAAGTAAATTGCCGGGAACCACAAACAAGCTAAGTACATTAGACTTTCAGCTTAAACTAAAAAGTTATTGAGAAACTTATGTAAGTAAAAAAGAGCCGCAAGAATATATGCTAAAGATGAGAACTGGATATAGATAAAAGCAAAAAACAACAACAACAACAACAGCATAAGATTTTCTACATGTAGAGAAGCTTTCAAAATATGGAGGAAATTCGAAAAGTGTTGCAAAATGATTAAAATATATAACACACAAAAAAACACCCAGCAAAAAACAAACGTGCTGGGGAGACTGCACAACTAATCCTAGAAAGCGTTAGTACAACGTCGTAGTAAGCTAGGAACTCGTCTTAAGAAATCTTATTCGCGGTCTTAAGACGAGTCGTAAGCTTACAGTGACGTTGTACTTACGACCCAAGGAAAGAAAAACAACAACTGAGCAGTCTTTGGCTGAAGACGTAAACAACTCTAGGTAAGTTGAGTAATATAACCTAAACCTAACGAAAAACTAAACTCTGCAGGGCAGGCAGGTGTCTCAAGATACGTAACAGGAGAAAGATGTGGGCAACGAGAACTTATTTTGTTATTTGAAAACCGCTACCTTTTAATCAATCTAAATAAGTTGTTATTGTACACTGTATCTAAAACATATCCCAAACTGAGATAAATAAAACCACGGTTGAACAAAAAACATTGGAAGGAGAAATTGATATGCAAATCCAAGGGCACGATAAGTGAGCACAATAAAACTACAGCAACAACAACAGCAACAACAATAGCAACAGCAGCAGCAACAACTAAAACAACAACTCACACAATAAGGAAGAAACCAATGGGATTTTAAAATACTCCACATTTTTTACACTGCCAAGGCTTTCAACAGATGCTCTCTAAAAACAACAGTCAAAAACTCCGAAATAAACACTCTTTTGCATTTAGACTCAAAGTTAACAATGTTACAGCTCTAGTACGTACAGTTTTGGCAATATGAACAAACAAACAATACTCTCAAAGTATCATTCTGTCAAAACGTTCATCTTCAGTCTATTGTTGGACAATACATTGTCACTAAACCTGGCCTGACGACCAACATTCATCTCTGACCTGTTATGCTTTACTTTTCTTCCGCATATCGTCTGCATTCTTTGTCTTATCCAACAGATCCTGTGTATTCTTTATTCTGTATCCTTTGTCTTCTTCCACAAACCCGCTGTATTCTTTAGTCTTCCACAGTTCCTCTATATTCTTTATCTTCTTACACACATCCTCTGCTATTCTTTTTCGTTCTTCAACAGGTCCTCTTTATTCTGTGTTATCTGTTAATGTGTAGCGCCTGACAGGCTATTTGTTTTGTTTTCTTCGTTCTTGATTTTATTAACAGATTTTCATTTTTAGAGTGGATCTAACTAGTACATCGTGTAGATTTTGACATGTACTTTTTCGTCATTCTCAGTGGATTTTAACTGTGATAGTTTCTGCAATATTTGATAACCAAAACTTCTAGAATAATTATATTTTAATATAATTTCAACTTTCTGAGCAATAATTCTTTACTTACAGCCATGTTTAGCCCAAATACTCTTTAAAATATGTGTTACAGGGACTTTGCGCCTGTATTTTCAAGTTTTTCGGAGTATCGAGTCAACTATTCTTTCCTCCGTTATCTCATCGAAAATATTTTATCATAAACATATATAAACAAAGGCCCTGGGTGGAACAAAAAAGGAAGACCCTGGCGTGTTAGGGAAAAAAGAGGTGGAACAAAAAACAAAGACCCTGGCGTGTTAGGGAAAAAAGAGGTGGAACAAAAAACAAAGACCCTGGCGTGTTAGGGAAAAAAGAGGTGGAACAAAAAACAAAGGCTCTGGAGTGGTAGAGGAAAAAGAGGTGAAACAAAAAACAACAACAACAAAGACACATATTATCTCTTTTCACTACTATCTCGTTGATATGTAAAAAAACAACTGAAGAAAACTCAAAGAACATCTCACCAGTGGTGCATAATTCCAACATAGTGTCTTTATCTTTTACACGTATCATCACGCAAGTTCAGAAATTCCTTCAAATATAAATATTCTTTATTTCAATTCCCATTCACATACAATCAAAACTTTAAGTATCTATGATTTAATTGTAAAGGCACAAGCAGATGTGGTTTTCATAACAGAAACCTGGCTGAAACTTCTGGGTGATGAAGCACTCATTTCAGAAATGAAACCTGGTGGTTTCAATATCAAATCCTCCCCGATGAGATCCAAATCAGGAGGAGACACCGCCATTATCTACAGACTGCATCAAAGTATATTCCAAACCTCCAACCTTACTTACCTCAAAATATTTTGCACTTATTTTTTCTACTCGAGCGAACCATTACTATATATCTGTACTTAGAACCAAACGAAAAAATGGACAAAACATGGCCTCGAAAATAAATTTTCGGAATATCTAGATTCTACTTACCAAGAACAAAACGTTTACATTATTGGAGAATTTAACCTTCATTTAAAAAAAGAAAAGGACAGTGATATTAAAACCATTTGTGATCTCTCTGAAGTGCATGGACTTAAACAACATTCGAACAAATCAAAACATTGACACAACCATATTCTTGATTTAGGTATTTACAATCCAAAAGATATTTGTCTATCCGACCCTCATGGTATATACACAAAATCAATGGCAGAGAAACCAAAAATATTCTCAAGAAATGTGAAACAAATGCACGCCACAGGAAACACTTATTTCCATGTTGTCTACCAAAGACCTATTGAGCATAAACGACCTGAACTCTTTGCTTTCTGATCAACAACGCGACATCCTTGCGAGAAAGAAATGTGACAACCCGCGCTCCAGCTCCTTGGATAATGCCTGAAGTGAAAGATGTCAAACAAGAGACAAGAAAAGCAAAACGCAGCTTAAAAATCTGGACTCACTGTTCACAAAACATTTATAAATTAAAACAACAGTAATGGAAGACAAGAAATCGAAACCTTTAACAATAAGATTGTGAAGAGCGGATCTAGTAAAGATATGTTCAAAATATGTAATACATTCTCTTGCAAAGGAAAAAATAACACTTTACCAAATAACTTGGCAGCGATGTGTTCCCAAATAAAAAAGTTAATTTAATTAGACAGGAATTGGATATTAATCAATCAAAGCCCGCATGACCCAGCCACAGAGGATTTGTTAACACTTTTATTTTTCATTTTCCTAAAACATCATGTGAATTGGTCCCACTTCCATAAAACTTGTTTCTTGATTGCCTTGAAATACTTGTACCATACATCACTAAGTTATAAACGAACCATTGGAGTCGAGAACTGTGCCCTCTTCTTTTAAGCAGGGTATTGCAAGACCTTTTTCTGAAGAAAAAAATGATCTTGACAGAAATAAATCTGTCGAATAATTTCAGACCAGTTTCAAATTTGCCTTTCTTCAAAAACAAAATCATTGAAAATGATGTCCTCAGACACATGGGTTCTAATTTAAGTAACAACGATTTGAGAGAGGTGTATCAGTCTGTGTATAAACTTAAGCTAAAAACTCAGGATAATGTCTGTCTTGGCACTCCTAGATTCATCTTCTGCCTTCGAAACATTAGATCATTAAATTTTAATTGAACGACTTAAAACAATTGTTGGAAATAAAGGCATGGCCTTGAAATGGTTTGTTTCATACCAAGATCAGATAACTCAGAGAGTGAGCACAGGAAGGTTTCTGTCTGAAGAAAGTTCTATGAAAATTGGTGTCCCCCAGGGCTCTATGTTGGATACCTTCCTGTTTTCTCCATACTCCCAACCACTTTCTCTTGTTTGGACTAATCAAAATTTCAATTACCACCATTATGCTGATGACACACAGTTCCATAAAATAATACGTTAAAATAGAATGTCTTCCCTCCTTTAGCAATTTTATTCATAGTTGTATAAAATATATTTCACCCTTGATGGCTTCTAACGATCTAAAACTCAACAAAGAAAATACAGAGACCATGTTCATAAGTACCCCCAAGTCAACGAATTGATCATCTCTAAAACAAATGTGGAGAAAAGAAGTCTTGGACCAGCGAGATCCAACCTACTTGTAAAAAAAATCAAGCATAGATAATAAATGCAGCATATACTCATTATCAGATGAATATAATACAAATGATATAAAATGCAACACTGTAAAGCTGTGTAATAGTATGCAACCATAAGTGAACAAAAATTAATGAATTAAAATTGAAACCTTATCTCATGGAAAAAACAGATTATCACGAGAGTCATAGGTAAACAAAAGCGCTACCAATTAAAACCGATACTAATTATGCACAGACAGATGAAAGATTTAATAACTAGTGTAAATGAAATTGGATTATACAATCTACGTAAAAGACCGACAGGTAAAAACAGGTAAAATAGCAACTTAAGAACTGAAAACACATTTAAAAAGATGACTCTTCAGATCTTTTTTAAAGGTCTCGAGGCTTGCACTCTCCCTAATCTCTCGTAGAAGAGAATTCCAAACATGTGGTCCCTGAAACTGAAATGATCGCCAAATGATTTAAAATTAGTTTTAGGCGTAAAGAGTAAAGTTTTGTCATTAAGATCTTAGAGAGCGAGATGCTATGCTCAGATTAAGGTGCAAAAGTTCTTGTAAATATTGTGGGGCCAAATTGTTGAAGCATTTAAAAACAGTTATAGCGATCTTGTATTCAATTCTTTCTTTCACGGGCAACCAATGTAATGGTTTTAATAGAGTCTTTACATCATAAGGAACTTCAAGATTTTCTTATAAGTAATATATGATTTTTTTTATTCACATTTCTTATTCACGTTCATCAAGGACCTTCCCCCTTTATGGAATTATTGTATGAAATTCAACATTTTTTTATTTTTCCCAGGTGAAGCTGCCTCTGCTGTGTCCTGATTTTCTCATGAAGCATGTAGAGCGGGAGGAGCTTATTCGTAGTGACTTTGTCTGCCGTGACTTTGTGGACGAAGCCAAATACTACCAGATGTGTCTGGCAAGCATCATCACGGAATTCAAAGTCACAGAGAGGTCACGGCCCAGGAAAAGCTACGCTGGTTGGTGTGATAGCTGAAGCCCAATTCACATTTTGTCTTTTGAGAGTATCTTTTTGTTTTTAATTTTTTTAATAATCAAAAGGTTTTAGAAACCATGAACGTCTTTTACTCATATGTCCTTATTTGATTTTTGGGGGGACTTTCAGCCTGTTTTGTGTGGATTGTTACTAAATAAATGGAACTAAAATCGATTACATTGGGACATGAACACTAAACGCAGTGGTTCAGGCATCTAAGAGGAATGATAAGGGCGTAGGGACGGTAGCTACACCAAACTAGGCCAAACGTGGGTCGACAGTCACATAAGACAAAGTTGTCGATCCTGGTATAAGCGCCCAAGCAACACAGATGACAGCCGAAGCATGTGATACCAGGATCAAAGGTCACCAGTCAGCGGGGAATCGCTCTTCGCACATACACGCAAGCCTAGATTCTGTTTGACCAGCTATCTAGGTCAAAGTGTGCCCAGCGGTTATGCGATTAGCTAAATTTTCAAATATTTCAAAAACTAAGCTTATTTCATATATCATTTTTATTGTGACCTTATTTTATTACTATCTGAGACTAAATATACTACTTGGGTCTATACTTATGAAGGCATTCTGAAGAAAAGTGTGTTTAAAGTTTTGAATCAATAGTCAGAAAACAATGGCGGTCGTCCACCACAGATTATCACAATTCAAGTTTTGCCTCCCGGTAGCAAAACACAGATTGTCGGTCCGTCAACGGAAGCTGTTATCCGTCGTACGACAGCCGGTCTATCTCCGGGAACGAATAACCACTAAAAATGGATCTCTGCATATTGTCTGTGTCTGTCCTGGATGCATGTATGAGTTGGTATATCTTCAGCTTAAGCCTCTGAAAAATCCATGTCACTTCTATGCACCAAAAATTACACTGTCAAAGGGATGAATGGCAGTTTTTACTGTCATCACAAAAGAAATCAACTGTTGGTTTTCACATAGTAGATCTCTCCTATATGGGGATTGATGGGTGTGATTTTAATAATTTTTCTTAACGCATCGCTTTTCCTGTCAAATAGGTACCCATAGCATACAGCGTACCATCATAGTACGAGGGGTGTTCATTATGTCCTTAGCTTGACCTTGAAGCAGTTGTACTAGAGTAAAGAAATTTTGTGGGTAGCTAGATCATCTATGTTGAACACGGCATGCAAAATTTGGGGAAAATCGGAATTTTTTTTCTGCACCTTTTAGCGCATCAAGTAAAACAACCCCTAGGAAGTTGTCATTTGTTGTTTACAAATTGTCTGCCATGGAGGCCGTTGAATATCGCTCTGTCATCAAATTCCTTCACTTAAAAGGACAAACCCCCACGGAAATTCATCAACTGATGGTAGAAGTTTATGCTGAAAAGTGCCCTAACTACAGTACGGTGACTCATTGGGTGAGAAAGTTCAAATCTGGCTTTTTGTCAGTGATGGATGAACCTCGCGAAGGCCGGCCAACATCTGTTGTGACTGAGAAAAACGTGTCCACTGTGGAGGGACTAGTAAAGCAGGACAGGCGAATAACAGTCAAACAGTTAGCAAGTGAAACCAGGATCAGCGTAGGTTCAGTTGAAAAGATTCTTCATGATCACCTCAATCTGAACAAGGTCTCAGCTCGATGGGTACCAAGGTTATTGACCGCTGATCAGAAGAAAGAGAGGGCTGATTGTTGCAAACATCTTCTTCGGTTAGAAGCAAATGACGACTTGTTCTTTCAGAAAATTGTAACCATGGATGAGACTTGGATCTATCAATTCGATCCAGAGCCGAAAAACGCGTCTATGCAATGGAAAAGACCCTCATCGCCCCCACCAAAGAAAGCAAAGGTCACACAATCAAGTGGCAAGGTCATGCTGTCTTGTTTCTGGGACTGTGAGAGCATCATAATGACTGACTACATGGAAAAGGGGAAAACAATCACTGGAGAGTATTATTCAGGGTTGCTAAAAAGACTGAGATCTGAATTAGTAAGAAGAAGACGGGGAAAGCTTCGAAACGGAGTCCTGCTTTTGCATGATAACGCTCCTGCTCCGGCCCAGAGCACACAAAAAGCCGTTGAGACAGCTGATCAGTGTGGCTATGAAATTCTTCCCCATCCACCATATTACCGGATTTAGCTAATTATTTCACACAATGACACATTCTTTGTTATTTTTTAATTTTCTCCACAAATGTTCCTTAATTTTTTTAATTATTTTTCCACACATCCTTTATATTCTTTATTGCTTTTTCCACAGTTTCTCTGTATTCCTAATTTTTTTCCTACAGATATTCTGTACTTTAAAAAAAATTGCATGTGCCTTCCTATCTATTTAGTAGTCGACCCTCTGTATTCTCTATTCTTGCAGAAATCCTCTGCATTCTTTATTTCATTCAACACACCATTAGTATCCTTTATCATCCTTCTACAGATCCTCTTTGTCGACCAATAAGATGCACGAATTGGGTGCGGGGGATTGCAGGATTAGGTTAATCAAGCAGGCATGCCCAAGCTTGCTGGCCTGACCTAAGCCTGTTAGCCAACACCCAGACATGACGGCTCGTATGTCTTAACACATCAGCCCGATAGGTTTTTTACTGGGTCTTGGGCAACACAGAAAGAGCTAGAGACATACTATTTGACAGTATGAAGATAAAGAAAGGGGGGGGGGGGGGGGGGGCAGAATAGGAATAAAATGGAGTAGGAGGAGCAAGAGGAGGAGAAGGAGGAAAAGGAGCAGATAAAATAATAAAATAGACAGGTATAGATAGATATATAGAAAGATAGAGAGATGTATAAAGATGTTCTATCTATCTATCTATCTATCTATCTATCTATCTATCTATCTATCTATCTATCTATCTATCTATCTATCTATCTATCTAAAACCCTGAAGAAATAAAAAAAATTCCGTTCATTGAAAGAATAATAGGTTTGCATGGATTGGTATAATGTGTAGGTTTTCTTGAATTTTTAGGCCTACTACAGCTTTGTGCTTACTTATTTCTGAGGTGAAAAATCGATGATGTTTATAATTATATTCATTTTTTGTTTTGGATTTTTTATGACTTAAGTGATAGATATCGTTGAAATATATTTTTGCTTTTATTTAATGCAGTAGTTAGTCGATTTTTCTTCACTCAAAGGACTTTATCAAGGTAATTTATATACCTAAAAATACTTATATATTAGCTTATGAATGATTTTTTAACATATATCAAAAGTAACGTTGCATATTTTGGGGCACTTCTATCTTCTGCGATCTGTGCAAGGTGTACTGCTGAGTAACATGCAAACCTTTATTTTACACGCAAAAGTCAAATAAAAATGTAGATAACACACTCTGAAATTGTAGCCATGGTTTCATAAAAAAAGAGTCTTTATGATTGTAAAACTACTCCCAGTAAATAACGGTCTTATACAAAGAACCAGTAATTTTCACTTTGAATCGACAAAATGAAGTTATTGTTTTATCCACAAAATATAACCATAAATTATACTGAATTCTCTTTTTTAGGTACACATTTTAAAAAAAGATGTAGGAAAAAATTAAAGACAATAAACTATTATATTCATGATACTGTTTAATTAAATACTAAGAATTTGATTATATTTAGGTATTCTTCTATCTTTTTTCTACAAATGAAGACATGGTGATTCTATATAACGAGAAGGGAAGCTGACCACCATTTTGCGTGAATCTACCGGCAAGCCTCCATCGACCTATGGCGAGCAGATTAAACCACTTAACGGCGTGGAAAGACAAAGCGCTTCTTATCTTGGCCTCACGTAGGTCGTTAGCGATCTCTTAGTTTTCTCCATGGTCTCCACTTCTCAATTCCATCTATCTCTCGATCTATACATCTATCTATCTATCTATCTATCTATCTATCTATCTATCTATCTATCTATCTATCTATCTATCTATCTATCTATCTATCTATCTATCTATCTATCTATCTATCTATCGACAAAGCAGTTTTCGTCATATTAAACACATTAACGAATTTATTTTGAACCGTTGTGGACACAAGGTTATTGCATGTTTGGCATTTAAAGGGCTCCATTTTTTTCTTTTTTTGTCTCTATAACATGACGCTTCTTGAACAGCTGGGTTTTACAATAAAATATGATATTGTTGCATAAACGATAGTATAGCAACTAAAAAAAGAAGGGGGGGGGGGGTTGGAGTGCCAAACCAATTACAAGATGTAATCAAAAGGATATAAAAGATGGAGGCAAAACAGGAACCGACTGAGATTGTGAGAACCTTGCGCTCGCAGCAATTTTCACCGATTTCAGCAGAGGTTGGAGAAATAGTTTTCGTCGCTAGAAGTCTATTGTTTGAGCAAGTGCCGGGTAACCCACTCTGTGGACCTGTCTAGACACTTTAAACCTGAACAAAGCTTTGCTTCTTCCGAACAGAGATTTAGCTGATGTAAATAAACAGCCAAACAAATACTATTCGCAGACAAGCGTGCAATAGCGAAGCTATTTTCTAGATTAACCCCTTCTAGATCTGTCAAACCCATGGGTTGACGACATCTTTAACTTTATCCACATATATCACATTTAACTTTGCCTTTGTCCTTTTTTATCGTGTCCCTCAGTTGCCAAGTGACCCCCCCCCCATATTTACTGCCTTTTTTACTTGCGCATCTATCCGTTAGGGCCCTAAAGCAGCTGAGTATGTGTAGTCTTAATTGGTGTGCTTTTTTCTATATAGGATACCTTTTTACAAATCTGTATACACATTCTTCTACATTTATTTCATTAAAATAAAAAGTGCACTTGTTACATGTGCTACAATTTTTGTTTCGTGGGTGCATAACACAATGGTCTGTGATGAACTATCGCCAAGGCGTTGTGTTTAAGATTAGACTTGGGAGGAATGTTAAATATTGCCAGATATATATCTGTCACGGACATGTTTTTAACAACTTCGAATGGTTATCCATATTTGTTTAAATTTTGTGAACCGCGGAAAATTTGTTAATATTGTTAACAAAGTAAAAACGCTGGTTATAATAAATTGGGAAATGCCGATTATCTCGTAGGCCTTAATGGAATTGGCTGCAAATGGTAAGACATGTAGCATTGTTTTGGGTAAGAGAGAGCCCCATACAGATTAGGTAATGGACATTCTCTTTTGCTGGTTTAAGTAGCATTGAATTGGATCGATAGAGAGATAGAGGAAAGGAGAGCATTGCTAAAAGACAAAGATAGAAAGAAAGATAAAGAAAAAGACTAGGGAGAAGAGAAGTGGCAGGCTGAGATACAGAGACGGACACAATTGAAAGTGAAACAGGAAGATAGAGAGACAGAGGGAGGAGAGACGTGAAGACAAATAGTGAAAAGGAGGGAGATAGGAACAGAGATATAGAAGGAAAAAAGGAAAGAAGGGGGAGTGCTCACGGAGAGATAAGAGAGAATGGGAGATAGAAGAGATAAAGAGAAAGAGGGGGAGAGAGCGGAAATAGAAGAGATAAATAGAACGAGGGGGAGAAAACGGAAATAGAGAATAGAGTCAAGGGTTAACAGGAAATAGGAGCGAACATACAGAAAGACAAGAATAGATAGGAAAGACACAGCCATACAAGAGAAAAAGGAGGACAGTATCAGGAAAGAGCGAATAATGTTAAAATAAAACTCAGGTCTTGGAAAGGTCTGACTCTTAGGGTTGCAAGTACAACACTGTAGTAAGCCTACGACATAGGAATTAGAAGGTTAAAGTCGAGCTGCAAGCTGCCACGTTGTACTTACGACCTTTAGTCAACTTTCACGCGCACTAGATAGATGTACACCTAGATAAGATAAGATAAGATGAACTTTATTGGTCCTCAAGGGAAATTTGTTCTGAATTAACAGTACATTGGCAAACAGTACGACAGTAGATGTTATGAGCACGTTTTTAACAATGTGACAATGACTGGAAAATTTAAGGGGCAATAAAGCGATAATGATCAGTAAATATTTATGACAATACCACCTCTCACTCACTCACTCTCTCTCTTTCTATCTCTCTCTCCCTCTCTCTCTCTCTCCCTCTCTTTCTTTCGCTTTCTCTTTCTCTCTTCGCCCCAATCCCCTTTCTCCCTTCGTTCTATTCACAGTTGGGTTTTTTTAAATGTAAAGAGTAGATGCTTGAGTGTTGAGCTCCTCTGCTTCGGTAAGAAGATACTCGTGTTGGCTTTGCTTCTCATCTCATTATATTATACAGCCAAAAAGAACACCAGCGGAGCTTTGGGATATGTAGCCTGTTTTAGCATGCGGAGCTAACTACGTGATAACGTACTGCAGATGTTGGCTATGAAATAAAAGAACATAATGTGATATCTACTTGTCGATCGATAAGGAAATCAGTAATCAAAGTAAAACTAAGTTCAAGGAATACTTTGAGTATTTGGTAAGTGCTATTCAACTTATCTTATCAGAACAGCACCAACAACAAAAAGCCGGCAGTTTTAAGCTCGTTAAGGTGCAAGTAGAATTGTCAGACGTTTGTCTTGAGACCAACCAACGATTCAGACTTGCTGCTAAGGTTGGAAGTTAAGAAATCAACTCATTCATTCAGTCGGTGAACCGTGTTTTATACTTCACGTTACTTGCAAGATTGCTGTGTAAATCTAGGGCAAAATTAATATTAGCAAAATCTATAATAACAATGATAATATAATAATAATAATAATAATAATAATAATAATAATAATAATAATAATAATAATAATAATAATTAAATATTGCCAGATATATATCTGTCACGGACATGTTTTTAACAACTTCGAATGGTTATCCATATTTGTTCGAAACAAGATCAACTGCAGCACTGAAAGAGCGAAAGATACCATGTTTCTCATTAAATGTGTGTGACCACAAATTGCTGGTATTCTTAAACTAGTTAAGAACACACACGATTCGTGGGGATAGTGAGATGGGCGAAGCTGAAGGATTACAGGTAAATTTGCAGTGTTGAAACTCAAATTAGTGTTTCTTCAGAATCCGTACCTTTAGAAAGTGAATTATGTTTTTACAAAGAGTTACCTAGCTGAAAAAACGCGTACAGAACACCAGTGTAAACACTTGGTTTGTTTTCTTGTATAAATAGAACGAGGGGGAGAAAACGGAAATAGAGAATAGAGTCAAGGGTTAACAGGAAATAGGAGCGAACATACAGAAAGACAAGAATAGATAGGAAAGACACAGCCATACAAGAGAAAAAGGAGGACAGTATCAGGAAAGAGCGAATAATGTTAAAATAAAACTCAGGTCTTGGAAAGGTCTGACTCTTAGGGTTGCAAGTACAACACTGTAGTAAGCCTACGACATAGGAATTAGAAGGTTAAAGTCGAGCTGCAAGCTGCCACGTTGTACTTACGACCTTTAGTCAACTTTCACGCGCACTAGATAGATGTACACCTAGATAAGATAAGATAAGATGAACTTTATTGGTCCTCAAGGGAAATTTGTTCTGAATTAACAGTACATTGGCAAACAGTACGACAGTAGATGTTATGAGCACGTTTTTAACAATGTGACAATGACTGGAAAATTTAAGGGGCAATAAAGCGATAATGATCAGTAAATATTTATGACAATACCACCTCTCACTCACTCACTCTCTCTCTTTCTATCTCTCTCTCCCTCTCTCTCTCTCCCTCTCTTTCTTTCGCTTTCTCTTTCTCTCTTCGCCCCAATCCCCTTTCTCCCTTCGTTCTATTCACAGTTGGGTTTTTTTAAATGTAAAGAGTAGATGCTTGAGTGTTGAGCTCCTCTGCTTCGGTAAGAAGATACTCGTGTTGGCTTTGCTTCTCATCTCATTATATTATACAGCCAAAAAGAACACCAGCGGAGCTTTGGGATATGTAGCCTGTTTTAGCATGCGGAGCTAACTACGTGATAACGTACTGCAGATGTTGGCTATGAAATAAAAGAACATAATGTGATATCTACTTGTCGATCGATAAGGAAATCAGTAATCAAAGTAAAACTAAGTTCAAGGAATACTTTGAGTATTTGGTAAGTGCTATTCAACTTATCTTATCAGAACAGCACCAACAACAAAAAGCCGGCAGTTTTAAGCTCGTTAAGGTGCAAGTAGAATTGTCAGACGTTTGTCTTGAGACCAACCAACGATTCAGACTTGCTGCTAAGGTTGGAAGTTAAGAAATCAACTCATTCATTCAGTCGGTGAACCGTGTTTTATACTTCACGTTACTTGCAAGATTGCTGTGTAAATCTAGGGCAAAATTAATATTAGCAAAATCTATAATAACAATGATAATATAATAATAATAATAATAATAATAATAATAATAATAATAATAATAATAATAATAATAATAATAATAATAATAATGATAA
>RQTK01001660.1:35947-58295 GCA_003991915.1 Elysia chlorotica
GTAGTAGTAGTAGTAGTAGTAGTAGTAGTAGTAGTAGTAGTAGTAGTAGTAGTAGTAGTAATAGTTGTTCAGTAGTAACGAAAACAGCAGAGGTTGTTCAATAATAATAATAACAGATTTATAGCTGTTGCAGCAGTGTTAGTATAGAACAATTTGTCATCATTGCCCTGACTTTGATGAAAATAGAAATAAGTGCAGATATTATAATTACAGTAAAAACTTTTAAAGAGCTGTCATTCTTGTAAAGGATAAAAAATTCATAACCAAATCATTAATAAGAGAGTGTGGTAACATTTGCACAGGCGATGGGATATTTCGATACTCTTGCGTACCTTTTTAATATAGATTTAAAACTATTTGCATAAAGTACTTTGTCTGTGTCACAACTGCTGTTTAAAATTAACAGCCACGAACAAATGAAGATGAAATGACAGCATGTATTTGAGAAAAGAGTGATACACTTTGGCTTTGCGGTATTTTTGACAGGGCGTGAAATCACATGAGGTGTTAGCTCAATATTTGCAAAAAAAAACCAAAAAAAAAAACCAAAAAACAAAAACATAACAAGATCAAGCAAAGAGATAGCAACAGTGTGGATCAACACGAATTATTGACATGAATGTACAAGTAGAATGGAGAACACCCAAAGTGTCTTGTTGTTTACAGTTGGAAAGGAGGCAAAGTTCCAAACATTCATGTCTCTATTGCCGTGTGAGTCTCGCCCTAACTACATCGGGTGCCTCATCCTGATGTAGTATTACCCCAGCCTTAAAAATTATGGCATCAATATATATATGTAAGTACCAAATTTTTCCCTTTAATAACTATATTTTTAAATACTTTTTAATTAAAGAATTTTTCACAGCCATCATATTTTTGAAGACGGCTGCCTAGTTCTCGGGTGATCCTCGGAGAAATCTAATTTTTTTTTTAATGGACTAAGACACTGGGATGATACAGGTTGCTTTAAAGTTGACAATATTACCAACGTGCGTCTGAGAAATTTTGTATTTTTAACATAATAAATTTTCTAAATATTATTTTCAATAAACTTTTCATAATATTTTAGAATGATTTTTTTCGTCATAAAAATATTTTAGAATGAGTTTTTCTCAACAATAATTTAGATTTTTTATTACAGTATTTAAAAAAAAAACGTTTATTTTAAAATGGTATTATAGAATGAGTTTTTATAATATTTTAGAATTAGCTTTTGTAATATTTAAGAAAATAATAATTAGTATGAGGTTTTTTTCAATATTCGAGAATGAGATGTTTATAATGTTTTACAGTGCGTTTTTTTTATAATATGTATTTCCGTACACAATGGTCCAGGATGAATTTGCGCTGGCAAAAAATTTAAGGAAGGAGGACAAAAAATTATAAACTTTATGATAGGAGCGAAAAGATTTGAGGTTTATTTTTTTTTATAAATTGAAAGAAACAGAGAAAACAGACCGGTTCAGGAAAGTTTGGCGATTCATAAAAACCTGTGAATGGTGCGGCATGTGTGACTCTGTGGGGAGTTTAAGAGGCAGAGGCAGAGCTTGGAGACTTTCCAGTTAGAAATCGCTCGTCCTATGAATGAGCCGCCTCATCCCTGCTCATAGGCTGTCAATTTAAAAACTCAATCAACAATGAGCTCAATCTTGTGCAAGTGGTAGAGCGTTTGTCTCTCAACTGGGAGGTCTCCGGTTCGAAACCCACGAGAGGTCAGACATTTTTTGTCCGATTTCTTTCTCTACTGATTGGGTCGGTGTCAGTATAATGTGATCGGATGAGACAGAAGTCAAGGTATCTCCGCACCTTCTCTCTGTGGCAGCACCTAAACTTGTCAGGCGTTAGTTTTGATATTCGTCCACAATATAGCCTATATAGTGTTGAATTTGACGCTATGGAACCAACTCAAACTTCCCGACTAGAAACCACGTGCTCTACCCCTAAGCTCCCTCATCCCCACTCAAAAACTATTAAATTTGAAACAATATCTATATCAGAATAAATCATCTCTTGGCCTGCCATCAAGGAGGAGGGATAAATTATCACAAAAATGAGATAAGCGTACAGTTAGCCAATAAAAGTCTCATCAAAATTCAGCAACCTCGCAAGCAAAACAACTATCTTATAATTATCGATGTCTGCTAAATCGTCCCGTTGCCATTGCTTTCCCGATATATAATCCTAATCTGAGCTATCCATTCCATTGATCCAGTGATATTTATCCTTAATATTATTTTTTATAACAGATTGCATCGTCTTTGTCTGGTTATTTAGCTTCTTTTTGAACGAAAAAAATAGGACACCATCTGCTACATTATGTTATTAGAATTTTTGTAAAACTCCCCCTTATACCCACACTTTGTAATTTTTGTTATGTGCATTACTATTAGACGTAAAAAAATCCATTATTATCAACAGGCGGTAAGTTGGGCCGTACTGTACAGTCACCTGTCATCAAAAACTGTATACAGTATATACTATAGAGGCACAGACAGATAGATGGAAAGAAAAAAACATAGGGATAAAGACAGTATGGCAGACGAGGAGAGAGCGAGAGAGAAAGAGAGAGAGAGAGAGAGAGAGAGAGAGAGAGAGAGAGAGAGAGAGAGAGAGAGAGAGAGAGACATAGAAGCATAGACAGAGAAAAAGGGGCAATCAGAAATATTGATATAGAGACAGAGACAGGTGAAGAGATAAAGATAGATATATAGGGAGGCAGGCATACAGAAACATAGAGTAAAACAGGTTTAAAAAAAACCAATCATCTTTGTCACGTTTTTTCGATGGTTACATGGTTACATGTTCAAACGTCGCAGTTGCATTAAAATAAATTGCACTGACGTCCCGTTTCGTCTTACTACCAATTTGATTATAAACAAATCTTTCTACTACTTGTCAGTAAGTTTGAATGCCGCTGAGTTTCATATAAAGAAATGTGGCATTATTAAGAGGGGCGATTGGTGCAAATGTTAAGCGTTGGTCTTTCAACTGGGAGGCCCCGTATTCGAGACCCACGATCGAGTTTATCCCATTTTTTCCTACTTGTGATCGGCATCAGTATAATGCGGCCAACAGAAACAAGAGTCCTGGTATTCCCGTAACGTCTCTGTGTAGCATCACGAAAATATGTCAGACTTAAGTCTTGGCAACCTTTTACGATATAGCCTTGATGCTGACGTTGGACGTAAAGAAACCGAATCAACCTGACTTTATAAATATAACGGCGTTGTTTAGGCGTAGACAATGGACAAATGGTTGTAGTTAGAATTCTAACTAAGCCAGACAGGTTGTTTTGAGTTTATTGCTTAGCATCTAACGTCAGCACCATTAAGACTAAATTGTGGACGGATCACAAGATTATCGCCACTGAGAGGTAAATTCTTCAGAACACAATCACCTTTAAATTGTCATAGGCCCTCCACACACACACACACACACACACACGCACACACAGAGAAATTCAGACCCTACCTAAGATGTGAGGATCTTAGTACAGTGGCTCATTCAGTAAAAGGCGCGATTTCTTATCAGGAATACCGGGTTCGAATCCCGATTAGCCCGCCTAGTTTCTAACAGTATTACTATGACCTGATTGGGAGAGATAGAAGACCTGGAAGCTCTGCTCGGCATCCCACTAAAAAGCATGTGTGAACAGATATTGTCGTACTTTAATATATATATAAATATATTATGTGATAGCCATAGTCGTTTTAAAATTTTTTTTTCTTTTGTCTGCGCCGGTTTCTACAAATTGGTATTCAATTTTACTGTTACTGCTACCTATATGATTGTGTTTGTAAATTTGTTCTTTAAAAATAGTTATCTTTTAAAATGTATGCATGTAAAAATTAGTTCGTTATGTTATGGTAAAAATTAAATTTAAAAAGTTATGAAATAAAATACACATCACAGGAATCCATAAAATCTGTAGTTACATCCACAGAGAATACCAATTTAAACCTTATTGAAACAAAGCTGCTTCCTTGTGTTATATTTGTACAGAAACCGCGGATGAAAGATGAAGCTAATTTTACACGGTAAATCTTTTATGTCTTGCTTTGAGAAATTTGGGATTTCACGTTATGCAAACCTTGATAAATTTCGAAAACCCGTCTGTAAAACATAGATCTAAAGATTCGTCTCCTGGTAGGATCACCCAAGCCAGACAGGTCAAACAGTAGAGGCTAGACAAGAGCACTCACTGCCCCTCACGGTTGAGAGTTGGACATGGTGGACGGAGGTACTCTGCTCCTGCACAAGACTACTAATAAAACAACGTTGATTTCTCCCGACGGCAAGACCAAAAATTAAATAGACCACATCACAAGCGGCAGAAAGTGGAGACGAAGCTTGCATGACGTTTGGGTGAAACGCGGCTCGGGCGCATCATCAGATCACCACCTGGTTCTTGCAGTACTTGACCAAGCACAGGGCAGAACGACCAGCACACAAGCACAGTGTCTTGGAGAGGAACAAAAAAGCAGAGCAATTCAAAATACTAGAACTGAGGAACAAGTTCAGAGTGCTCTCCTTACTACCAGATGAGACAATTGAGGAAGAGTTGTAAGTCTGCGAGAGACCTGAAAAGCGACATGTTCAACGGTTTTGGGCAAGATTACCAGAACACAAGGACTGAATCTCAACCGGCACCTGGACATTCATCAGTGAGAAAGAGAAATTTAAACACCAGATCAATCAGACCCAGGACATACACGAAAAGGACCTACTGCAAGTTAAATACTGGGAGAAAAATAGGTATGTGAAAAGTGCCATGAAAGACAAAAGAAATTACCTAGAGAAGCTAACAAAAGAGGCAGAGGATGCAGAAGACCAAAGAAATATGAAGAGACTGTACGAGATCACTAGGACTCTCTCGAGGGGAAACAGAAACCCCAGCCCGTCCCGTCAAAGACAAGAACAGAAACACCAACGCTGGCGAGGACGAGCAGAGAGCAAGATGGGCGGAACACTTCAAGGAAACACGCAACATGCCCACTCCATCGGCCTCACCAGAAATCCCATCCCCAACTGAGCTCCTAGACATTAACATCAACCCTCCCAGCAGGGCAGAGATCACCAAGGCCATTAGGTGCGCCAGAGTTGCTTGCTCTCCCCAACGATCTTCCTTGTGGTGGTTGACTCGGTTGTGTGACAGTATACAACAAGTCGAAGGAAAGGTATCCAGTGGACCTTCATGAAGCAGCTGGAGGATCTTGACTTTGCAGACGACATCAGCCTTCTCTCCCAAAAGCAACAGGACGTACAAGAGAAGCTCTATCGTGTGGCAGAAGAAGCCGGGAAAACTGGACTCCAGATAGACACCAGGAAGACTGAAGCCATGTGAATCAACAACAAACAGACCAATGAATTGCAACAACGGGACGAAAACATTGAAGATGTTGACAAGTTTGTTTATCTTGGTAGTGCTGTTAGCAAAAAGGGGGCACAGACGAAGACATCAGGTGCCTAATCAATTGAGCCAGATACGTCTTCAACACCCTCAAATCAACCTGGAGGTCTACAGCAATATCAATCCGAAACAAGATCCGGATCTTCAGTACTAACACAAAATCGGTCTTACTCTAGGGCTTTGAAATATGGCACACGACCAAGACTAGCACCACAAAACTGCAATCGTTCACCATCAGATGCCTCAAAAACTGTGGACCAGAACAAAGATAACCCCCATCGAGATAGAGATCAAGACGTGTAAATTGGGTTGGATAGGCCGCACACTCAGAGAGCCTGTATCGAACATCACAAGGCAAGCCCTGGAGTGGAATCCTCAAGGAAAACTAAAGGTCAACTGTCCAAGCAGACTTGGCGGAGAAGCACAAACGCAGAAATAAAAGCTACCGGTACCACATGGTACCACATGGCCGAGCTGAAGCGGACCATCCAAAACAGAATCAGGTGGAGGGTAGTTGCTGCGACCCTATGTTCCACAAGGAATCATGAGGCTTAAACTAAACTAAACTTTTAGCCATTATCGGCACTATGTTAAGAAACATCGTGTACCATAAACTGCACCAGTGCGCTTTAAAAAGTTATGCAACTTATAGAAAAATCATTCGCTCTACTTGGGATTTAAGATAGCTTATCAAGAAAAATCACAACAGCACAGTGGGGAATGCTAATTGAAGATAACATTGCAGCTCCAGCTTTCTAAAAATGCAATATTCTTCGCATTATCGCATGCCCTAAAGAAGTTATAATCTAAAAATGTTACAATATCGTTAACTATTCACCGCAGCCTCATCCCATGTAAAATGTAAAACTTATCAAAATGGTGGGGTGTAAATGTTGAATTTAATAGCAATAGGAGTTTACGACGTCTGAATCGACTGTAGACAGGGCAAAATCATCTACGGGTGAGTTTTGTCCACACTAATTCCTGTGTTAAAAAAAGCACCCCACATTCTCACATACAAAAAGAGCAGAAAAACATGGTTCTATACAAAGGTGATAACCTTTTCGTGTCTCCTATTTCACGATTAGGTAGTATAAAATATATCTCTATTTTTAGTAAAGCCGCCGGTCCTAACAAAAGGGCTTAAAGAACGAAGAATGGCTTGAATGCAATCAGTGATGCTTGTATAAAAAGCGATACTTTTGCAGGTTTAGAAGATAAATGCAATCTTCGTTTATTCCAAAAGAAAAATCATTGTCTGAGCTCAAACCAGATCGGGCGACTGGTTCATGGAATACTGAATAGGCTAAACTTATGGACTACTAAGAGATTCTTAATTTGTTATCACCCACCCTTTTTTGAAAGCCGAACTTAGGGCTGACGGCAAGACAAAACAATAACATAGCTGTATTAGCTTTAAATATAGTGATATGACACTCTTGGTGGTAAACAGTCGATGTTCTATTTTAAATGTAACAGATGTCACGTGCACAGTCGCATACATGAAAAAATTTTTGCTCTATACGGAGTTCTATGTCTCTGTCTCTCTCTCTCTCTCTCTCTCTCTCTCTCTCTCTCTCTCTCTCTCTCTCTCTTTTTCTTCTTCTTTTTCTTTATATCGCTCTGTGTCCCCCTCTGTCTCTCTCTCTGCCTCTGTCTGTCTCTGTCTGTCTGTCTGTCTGTCTGTCTGTCTGTCTGTCTGTCTGTCTGTCTGTCTGTCTGTCTAAGTTGAGGTGGCTACACAGTCTCTAAGACATGCGAAAATGGATCTAAATGTGTGCACCATAGTTCTAAAATTAAAAAAGATACTTCCCTTTACTTTTGTAATATCTCGTTTCATAATTATACAAAAGCACCTGTTTATTTCAGCCACTTAGTTTTGTATGTTTTCTTAATAAATATTAGTAAAGCGCCACAGCAATGTTTTCAAAGCATGTGTGCCAGATGCTTAAAGAGTCCCCCCTCGTGTAAGCTCTTAACTCAACACTACAAGGACAAATTGGTCAAGTAGTACAAAATAATATTTAGAATGACTGTAACGAAGTTTTTGAAAAAAAAGGGGTATTTGTCTTGAGATGGTACAACAATCTGTATCATGCATAACAAGTGGAAATGTCTCCTTTTTTACGTACATTCTAAAACTGATACATGAACAATTTTACTGTCTACAACAATTACAATTTATGTGGCAAGATTAGATAGAAGAACATCAATAGATCACAAGATTACACCATTTTAAGGGACCGCATTGGCTGCCCATTAAATTACGTATCTTACTTCTTACTCACCAATGTCTTTATTTTGAATAACCCTCATCTAATCTCTCATCAGCTATCGATACAAATCTTAGTTTGTTAAACATAAGATTATTTGTAAAATTGTATGTAAATCTTTGCCACTATGGCGATAGACTTTTTCTATTTTAATGGGCCAGGTCTACAGAATAATTTTCCTGTCAACATACAAAACGGCCCACCTCTAGCAGATTTATTTGTCGTTTTAAAGCGTATTAAATTGGTGTCCACGTATTATGAGTGCATGCTCTTCAATGTATATTGCTGTGTATAGTTTCATATTGATGTATGGTAGTGATGGAGTTTTCTGTCTTAGTGAACCTTTGCCGTTGTATTATTAAAACCGTGTAGTTCTTTGAACTTTGTTAGGTGAAAGCGCTGTATAAATAAACTTGTTATTTTTGTTACTTGCAGCTGCCTGGTAAATAGTCCACACCTATAGCCAAGATTGTTGGGTTTTTTTTTCATTTGTTGTTGGTTTTTTCTGTTTTTGTTCTTGTATCTGAAAAAAAAATTGAGCACACCGTCAATTACTAGGGCACTTCTAGATGGTTAAAATACTATTGGTTTACTATGCATGTGCTACCTTTGAAGATAGCAGATACTTATTATTGACCTTCTTTTTACCTTAACCCAAGCTAATAATTATGGTTTAGTTCGACCAGTTTCTTTATTTGGATTTGAGTTACATTAGCTCTGTTTTTTTTTCACGCGTATAATACGAGATATACTGAAATAAAAACGTTTTTAAAGTTATACTAATAGAGATAAACTTGGGTTTTGGGACCTAATAGAGATAAAGCTTGGGTTTTGGGACACTGTGCGCAATGGTAAAACATAGTTGTAGAGATAGAAGTTTAAAGCCAAAAAAGCTAAACAAATTAAAATGTAATACAAATGGGTGCACCACTTAAAAGGGCATATCAATAGTCTTGATAACTCACGCTAGGATATTTACAGGATTTCTTTGTAGACAACATTTCTTTTAGATCCATGTTTACCCCCTTTTCGATGATAGTCGAGGTAGATCCAGATATAATTTAAACTGCGCTCGAATGTTTTAAAACCCCGAAAGATCCCCATTCGATAGATCTAGAATTCAGTATTATAACCCGGACAGAGCCCCGCACGTGAACATGTCGAACGGATTGAGACAAATATATTATATAGATCTATAAGTGATAGTGTTGACATTGACTGGGTTTAAGAAGACTATAATAATTATGGTGTAGTAACGCCAAGAAATCTCAACTATTGAAATATTATAACCCCGGCAGAGCCCCGCACCTATTTGAACCTAGCCCGCCTTCACTTACGATTAGCTGAGATAAAAAACAGCAATGGCTGCTTGATCGACGAAACAATTTCAATTTCTAAAATCTAATTAATGCTTTATGTGTCATCGTGAAAAATAAATGAACCAGCCTAAAGCATTCAGAAAATTCCAAGGTACCAATATATCTAAATTTGAAGTCTCCAAAATGTAATTTTATGTATACTCGTGTCTTCTTAATATGCACAATATATAGTATAAACTACGACTTTAGGCTATGTGTTACGTGTTCAGTATCTATAGATAATATTAATCGAGTTTCAAAACTGCATGAAAATGAAAAAAAAAAAGATTGCACTATTGCATTGATTTCTAAATACTGACTATGTCAACACACAGGCTATCAAAGCTGTTCTTTTTTCTTTCAACATTATAATCACCGCAACACATTGATAGTTTTGCGAAAATAAACTGCCTTAAATGGAAGATTGGTCTTGAATCATTGAATTTCGGCCTTTCAAGAACAGGATTATCTACATACACTGGGAGCTTAAACCTAGACCCACAGTTTTTGTACAAGTCTATGTACTCGGTAACGCCAATACAGGTTCATAGTTTGAATTTTTTAAAAATAAAAAAAACTTATCTCATTTTATGATTTTTGTTAAATCCAGCGATCTTTATCAACTCATATTTGATGTAACAAATAAATTGATTGCTATGTTCCACTTCACTTAGCCCTGTTTTTATTTTGTTTCATAAGTTCACCGCATAAGGAATTGCACTATGAATTCGAACAAAAAAAACACAAAAAACTCAGTCTCTGTCTCTCTTTGTTTGGAAGTCTCTCACTCGCACGCACTCTCTCCCTCCCTCTCTCTCTCTCTCTCTCTCTCTCTCTCTCTCTCTCTCTGTCTCTCTCTCTGTCTCTCTCAAGTAATTTTTGTAAGGTTGATAATGATACTGTTTGCCATTATTTTGATTACTAAGATTAATAGTCATACATGCAAAGTTAGCACCATTCAAGGGAGACGCCCACACTAACACGGGCAACAGCGGGCAGGAACAGAAACGGGAACAGTATTTTTTGCATATATATATCCGTAATACGACAAGCGATGTGGATCATTAACAAAGTCGTTTCAAAACCAAACAGTGTTTGGTGGTTAATTTCTTAACTAGAACATCAGAAACATGGCTATGTTGCAAACGAGTTTTGGCAATGTTATTTCATTCTACCTCACAGAGGCCAAACAGCGGTACCATGACTCATGTCTTAGAAGATGACAGTACTCCAACACCGACCTAACCAGAAGGAAAAAAAAATTAGACAAATGAATTTGCTGGATTTTAAGAAGTAACTCACTAGCTCTAACAAAAACTAGATAAGTATGAAAAATCGGGTGAGTGCCATGAAAAGAACGAGCATGTGGATCAATCTGACCCGTAAAGTCGCGCTATCTAGTTACGGATTTTCTTTAGGACGAATAAAACTCTCAGTTTATAGTATCCTTCGCTCGCAAGCAAGTTGCTGTTGTTGAGGTGGCCCCAAAGAAGTCTACCTGGGACGAAGCAGGTCACATTAGATGTAATAATGTTACTGAACAAACCAGTAGTAGACAAAATATGGTCTCATCGGACGAAACAGTGACTTCCGGATAAAAGTCTTTATCAACTGAGAGACTTTGCCCGCAGCACTTGTATATAAATAAGTTGTGACGTTTTTTAGTAGTTTGTGATAGGTATGTGTGAGGTCCATACTGTGTTCATTCCAGAGATTAGGTTCTTAGTATCAACAAGGGACAAGCTAAATCACGGGGAATATAGCAAACGACTAACGAGAGTTGGCAGTTCGAAATATGATTCATCCCAAATAATAGGAATCAGCGTTTCCATGATATACACAAGTATGTATAATTACAAAATGTTAAGTAATGATATGCGTGGAAAAATACATTTACGGGCCCGTAAACACTAACTGAGACTAAAGGCTAGAATGTGTATTTAGAACATCACTTATAGTTTCGGGCGACAATGACCCAACAATTAATGTCCAAAGATGACATTTGTTATTTTATATGAATATAAAAGAATTTGTAACCTATTATATACATATATATACTTTGTAAAGGTGATATAAGAATGAAGTGCCTTGTCACCACCTTTCGAAATTTACAAAAATGTTTTTTATGTACCTGGGTTCTGTAGAACAGTGAAGTGCCGTGAGTAGGCAGTGGCTCACAGACTCCACAGGGTGTATAGGACAGATTCTTAAAAAAAAAAAAGTATAGCCTCTCCTAAAACCTAAGCGGCTGAAATCAAAAAAAAAATTAAAAAGCAACCCATGCACTGTACAACCTTAATGTGCATAATAACCAGTTTCTGTCAACTTACCAATGTAGACCACCTGTTATATAATCTTTCACGAGGAAGCTCCTATATTGTGGTCTCTGTAGAAGTCAGGCTCTCTCCAGGTTTTTCATGTCCTGGATTCCCCAAGAAGGATGCCACACAATGACGGGTTCCAAGAGTAATATCTGATAATTGTACGTGCTGCCACACACAAGGCGGCGCGGGTATACCAGGGATAGTCGACCCAACTAGTGATCATTAAAATCCAAAACGCGAGTTCAATTTTATATGCCGTTTTTATCAATTAAAACCACATTTCCTTCATCATTTTATAGTATGAAACGTATGCGATTCGTTTAAGGTGTGTTGACGTTTTTTTGGTCCAGCAACAGCATCTAGCTACCACAAAAGCTACCTCTTAGTTAAACAGAGTTCTAGTTTACTAACTACAGCCCCGCAGTGAGGAAGTGCCCTCCTACCTATGCCGCCCACTCTGGTGGTCGATTAATCTATACGTAGTAGTAGCAGTAGTAGTAGTAGTAGTAGTAGTAGTAGTAGTAGTAGTAGTAGTAGTAGTAGTAGTAGTAGTAGTAGTAGTAGTAGTAGTAGTAGTAGTAGTAGTAGTACTAGTAGTTTAGTAAAAGTAATTTGTGATTACACAGAAAACTAATGTAGACAGATAAAAAAGTATGCCTGTCGGAAAAGATTTAACAGTTACGATGTAATGTCTTCTGTGTGTTTTTTTTTCTCAAAAACCGAAACCTAGAAGCCAGCTCTTAATAACTTAGATTAGATCAAGATTACGGTCGGACATAACTGCGCGTAGACAGTGTAATGAAAGTCATGATGTGACAGGAGTATAGATTAATCGACCACCAGAGTGGGCGGCATAGGTAGGAGGGCACTTCCTCACTGCGGGGCTGTAGTTAGTAAACTAGAACTCTGTTTAACTGAGAGGTAGCTTTTGGGGTAGCTAGATGCTGTTGGTGGACAAAAAAAAAATCAACACACCTTAAACGAATCGCATACGTTTCAGACTATGATATGATGAAAGAAATGTGGTTTTAATTGATAAAAACGGCATATAAAATTGAACTCGCATTTTGGATTTTAATGATCACTAGTTGGGTCGACTATCCCTGGTATACCCGCGCCGCCTTGTGTGTGGCAGCACGTACAATTATCAGACATTACTCTTGGAACCCGTCATTGTGTGGCATCCTTCTTGGGGAATCCAGGACATGAAAAACCTGGAGAGAGCCTGACTTCTACAGAGACCACAATATAGGAGCTTCCTCGTGAAAGATTATATAACAGGTGGTCTTGTAACCATTCAACTGTCTTTGACCAATAATACGTGTAATTCCAACATGTCACGTACCCAACGAAAAATTAAAAAAAAAAGATTTCAGCCGCTTAGGTTTTAGGAGAGGCTATACTTTTTTTTTTTTAAGAATCTGTCCTATACACCCTGTGGAGTCTGTGAGCCACTGCCTACTCACGGCACTTCACTGTTCTACAGAACCCAGGTACATAAAAAACATTTTTGTAAATTTCGAAAGGTGGTGACAAGGCACTTCATTCTTATATCACCTTTACAAAGTATATATATGTATATAATAGGTTACAAATTCTTTTATATTCATATAAAATAACAAATGTCATCTTTGGACATTAATTGTTGGGTCATTGTCGCCCGAAACTATAAGTGATGTTCTAAATACATATTCTAGCCTTTAGTCTCAGTTAGTGTTTACGGGCCCGTAAATGTATATTTCCACGCATATCATTACTTAACATTTTGTAATTATACATACTTGTGTATATCATGGAAACGCTGATTCCTATTATTTGGGATGAATCATATTTCGAACTGTCAACTCTCGTTAGTCGTTTGCTATATTCCCCGTGATTTAGCTTGTCCCTTGTTTATACTAAGAACCTAATCTCTGGAATGAACACAGTATGGACCTCACACATACCTATCACAAACTACTAAAAAACGTCACAACTTATTTATATACAAGTGCGGCGGGCAAAGTCTCTCAGTTGATAAAGACTTTTATCCGGAAGTCACTGTTTCGTCCGATGAGACCATATTCTGTCTACTACTGGTTTGTTCAGTAACATTATTACATCTAATGTGACCTGCTTCGTCCCAGGTAGACTTCTTTGGGGCCACCTCAACAACAGCAACTTGCTTGCGAGCGAAGGATACTATAAACTGAGAGTTTTATTCCCTGCAAGGGAAATAGCAACTTGGCCAAGCCGTGCAAGATCTCTGTAGATAATGAGCCTCTGCCATGGGAGACCCGGGTCTTCTGATTGCTCCCTCTTTGCACCGGTTGTGTCCTGGATGTCCTATGGCCTCCACTTCAGGGAAACACCTCTTTGAAACGTCACAAGACGCGTTGTTCCGGCTTTGTTTTAGATGACATACACTTAAAACGTCACACATCCATTCACCATTATTTCTGAGATCATTTTAATGTTGTATCTTAATGTTGGTTGGGGGGTTCACAGTTTTTGTGTTAGCCCACAGAAAAATAAGAATAAATTTATCCTCTTTAGCTTCTTGTGTGTTTGCTAAAACAGCAAAGGGTTGTCCTATTAAAAAGAAAGAAGTGTACTTGGTGTATCATTTGAATATCTCATAATGTGTAAATTTTTACATTTTTTTTTTGCACGGGCATGTGAAGGTAACTGGCCCTGAGATTTTTGTTAATTTTTGTATCATCCGTAACACCTCCGTCTATCGCTTAAACTATCGTTCACTTGGTCTTCACTCGTTATTAGTATAAGAACGTGTCAATTAATTTGTTAATTCATTATTAGTATTTATGTCTGTATATTTTAGAAACTTTTCTTTTTGTGATTTTGTATCTATAACATAATCTTCGTCTGTGTTTTCTGTTTTTTATCTTTGCATTTTTAATCAAGAATGCCTCACAGTTTTAAATGTGGCAATATCATGTGACACTTTATGATACTACATACCATGCCGCCTTATTTCGATGTGGCAGCAAGTAAAATTGTTACAACAACAACAACAACACAAACAACCACAACAACATCATCAATCCAAACAGCAGCAACCACTTGAACCTTTCTAACGATCCGTTGCCGTCCCATGACAAACCGCATATAAAGCCGGACGCCATCATTATAAGTACGGACTATGTCTGAGTTATCTTTGCACGGGACTAGCCGGCTTTAGTGGACAATAATCCCAGTGTAATGACTAGAGCTGGCTAAAGTACTTTAACCATAGCTCACATCGTCAGCTCTTGGCTCGCAATCTGTATTATAATGTGGCCAAACATCCGCTGCCCACACATGCCTATAATTGCAGAACGAAATGAGCTTTTCAGGGAGATAACACTATTGACGATAGGCCTTCACAAGCCATGGGCATCTTTTTTTTTTCATCACAGTACATGGTAGGTCTATGTTAGTGCTTTTCGACATCTTTTTCTAACCAAACTACTACATCATGCTATTGTGTAAATCAAACGAAAAACATGCAGAAGAGGGTAGAGAATATTTGATATTCTAACTGCAAGACCCGGGATTTTTAAGACATGGCGCAATAGGGAAAGGAGAAGAATATGGTCGTTTAATCCAAGACACACGTTATTACTTAACTTAAAGAAGAAAAACAAAGTACCACGAGTACATAGAATTAGTATATAGTTGAATTATATGAAATTAATTCAATTCAATTCAATGTTTATTCAGTCAATATATATATTAAGAACATACATATCGAAAATTATTTTGTCAGCACAGGCTTTGAAGATGAATACATATAAACAGTTATACAAATATACATGAGCAACACATTAGCAAAAAGTTTTACTTAAACATAGTTGTATCTAAGTATTACACATTATTTAAAGGGGGAAAAATTAAATAAATAAATTAAAAAAAAAAAATTTAGGAACTTAGCATACATTCCTTATCAATATGGACAACTGATTGTGCATTGCATAAAAAGTTTCAATAATGAAAGAGAGATCGATAAAGAAATATAGGTCGAAAGAGAACGACATAGAGATAGATAGAGAGAGAGGTAAAGAGATATATAGATAGAACGGTATAGAGATAGAAATAGATAGGATAGATAGATAGATAGATAGATAGATAGATAGATAGATAGATAGATAGATAGATAGATAGATAGATAGATAGATAGATAGATAGATAGATAGATATTGTGAACGTATCTGTCACAATCTCTTAACGTAGCCAGGTAGAAGTTTAAGGTCATCTTTCTTTTTCCTAGGTCCAAAAGTGTGGAATACCCTACCGAAATATATACGTGAAGCGGGTTCTATAGAAATCTTTAAACGCTCACTTAAGCACCACTTGTTTCAAAGTTATACATACATTGTTATGTGTTTTCTTGTTGGTTAAAGATGTTGGTAAATGTAGTGTTACTGAGTATGTGCGCGCGTGTGTGTGTGCGTGTGTGTGTGAGTTCTTTTTATTTAAATATCACTTGAATTGTTCAATTAGTTTGTACTTTTTTAACGATGTAAAGCGCCCAGAGCCTGATAATTCGGGGTTGGGCGCTATATAAATACCATTTATTATTATTATTATTATTATTATTATTATTATTATTATTATTATGGTAGAGAAAGATAAATCTAAAGAGTTAGATAGAGCGAGAGATAGATACAGATAAAGAGAGTTAGATAGATAGAGAGAGAGATAGAAAGAAGTAGTGTTTTGTTGTTTTCTTGCTCCACATCTTAAGGTTTACAGACAGAGCCATAGGGTTTAATTTGTGGGGCTGAGGGTTTAATTTGTCTGGCTGATGAGACAGAAGGAGAGAGGGAGAGAGAGACAGAGAGAGACAGAGACAGAGATAGGCAGAGAGAGACAGACAGACAGGCAGACAGACAGACAGACAGGCAGACAGACAGACAGACAGACATACAGACAGAGACAGAGAGACAGAGAAAGAGGAGAAAAGGAGAAAGAGAGACAGATAGACAGACAAACAGACAGATAAAGTGAAAGAGATTTGGCAAGATAGACAGACAGAGAGCGAGATTAATGAAGAGGAAACGATGGACAGCGAGCGAGACAGATATCGATAGAAAGAACGAGAGAGATTAAGTAGTAGGTTGATATAGACTCACTCGCTTCCTATATCTCCCTATTTATCTATGAAAAAATATACACCTCATTAAATTTTTTACGCAGTATTAATTTTCAAGAAGAGGGCAAGAAAAAATTGACAGGTTTTATACAAGTATTACAGTCGGTAGTGTTGGTACCCAGTTTTTTGTCTTACTTCCGGCTTTGCGATCCACGTGACGTTAATGGGTGTCGTCATAATTCCTTAGAGATAGGACTTTCTGATCTGCATATTATAATGGCTTCGTTAGTCTAGGATAGAGCTATGATTGGATGGTTGGATGTCGGTTCAGATTTCCTTCCTCGTATTGCCTTCGTTTTCGCTGTGGCCGCCATCATCGCAAGGCCGCTGCTGTTTCACCACCAGGAAGGAAACCCTAGGCAAAAATCGGCCGCGCGGAAGCGTGTTGTTTTCCCCTCAGTGAGCACATTCGGTAGGGATAGTGGACCCAGACACATTCATTCACAGGTAATTGTCTCGCCACATCTCTGAGGCTCACCACCACTCGGAAACAAGTAGATTTGGGTGCAATTTTTTCGTCCCTTAAGTCCTGCCGCGGGACAAAATAATTGGTCACGCGCTACAGGGCGGGGCTAAAACCGTCGCCGCTGTTTGTTTCGATCAAAACTAGAGTGGTGATTACCTCCCTATGGTAGGATTGCTCGGTCATTCCGCATGTGTAAATTGGAAAAAATGTGAAGTTATATTCTTACAAACACTGATTTTAGAGTAACTTGGCAGAAATAATTATTGATGAAGCCCATCGAGGTGTGCCCCAATGAATGCACTAGAGATTTTTCATGCCAACTTTTTTTAAAACACAGTGTTAAGAGTAGTTCACCCAACATGAGGTGAAAAGGGCGATACAAAACAACACATTTATTTAAAAAAAATAATTACAACAAGAAATAAGAAAAAAGAACAACAATAACAACCACAACAACACCAAATAAACACAGCCTCTATACACACAAGAAACAACTAAACAAAAGAAACAAACATTTAAAATTAATGTTAAGCAACAATAACAGACAGACGCAAAACATAACAATGTTTATTTTCAAATCAGTCATTGATGAAAGTACACAACATAACAAGACTTCGATCAAAGTAGTCTATTAAAACTTGACATTTTAGGGGGAGAAATGCCAGAGGTTCATCACTATTTTCTTTTCTTCTTACTTTACATCTATTTCTCTTTTTCTTTCGAATACTACCCAAAACAAGTTATCTAGGTTGCCAGGAGCCGGAAACAAACTAGCCATCGCTGTCATTACGTCTCCAGAGGAAAAGGAGTTTGTAACCGAGAATGTGCCGAGAAGGCAGAATTTAAAGCTATAGCAAAGTTAGTTTGAGAAAGTATTGTTGAGATGTTGTGTTTGATTTAAAGTTCATCTATATCTAATTTATTACACATACTATTAAATAATGAGAAATAATCATTTCTAAGATCATTTTATTCCTGAATACCAGTATCACGTACACTAAAGGAAAATAAGAAAGACGTAGATGCATTTTTCGTTTAAACGTGTTTTATTCTTGGGCATTAAGCACAACGGTTCAATAAAGTTAGGCCCTAGACTAAAAGTAGTTTTAAAAAACACAATCCGGACGTTATGCTTACGAGACAACTAGAGCCCAATTTACCACCCGGAGTCACATCGCATAATATGTGGAAGATAAAAAGTTTTCAATTCTACAAAAAATTATCTTTATTGGTTCAAAAGATATGAATTTTGTAAAAATAAAAAACACCCTAACTCCATTTAGTTGATTATGGGGAAAACATAGAAAAACGTGATGATCGTTTTTCACAACTGCTTATGGTAAATATGACAATAGTGCGAATTACTGAGTGTCATTAATATGAAAATAGTGTAAAAAATTCGGCAGCCTTATTGAGTAATCGATTAAGCCCATACTGTGCTGCTGGTGACAAGTTGTTATGCCAGAAATTAGTGAGAAGACACATCTGTTACTTCTCCTTCTATAGCTTAATCATCTTTATTGATATTCTGGGTGAATTCAGTTGAAAATAAACATTGTTATGTTTTGCGTCTGTCTGTTATTGTTGCTTAACATTAATTTTAAATGTTTGTTTCTTTTGTTTAGTTGTTTCTTGTGTATAGAGGCTGTGTTTATTTGGTGTTGTTGTGGTTGTTATTGTTGTTCTTTTTTTTCTTGTTTCTTGTTGTAATTATTTTTTTAAAATAAATGTGTTGTTTTGTATCGCCCTTTTCACCTCATGTTGGGTGAACTACTCTTAACACTGTGTTTTAAAAAAAGTTGGCATGAAAAATCTCTAGTGCATTGGGGCACACCTCGATGGGCTTCATCAATACTTATTTCTGCCAAGTTACTCTAAAATCAGTGTTTGTAAGAATATAACTTCACATTTTTGGGTTAAATGTGTACGCCTTACTGGCTCGTTAGGATGGTATCCCTCCATTAGTGGTGAGATCAAAACTAGCTTTGTTTGTCGCCGCTGCCAAAATGCCCCGCCCTGTAGCGCGTGACCAATTATTTTGTCCCGCGGCAGGACTTAAGGGACGAAAAAATTGCACCCAAATCTACTTGTTTCCGAGTGGTGGTGAGCCTCAGAGATGTGGCGAGACAATTACCTGTGAATGAATGTGTCTGGGTCCACTATCCCTACCGAATGTGCTCACTGAGGGGAAAACAACACGCTTCCGCGCGGCCGATTTTTGCCTAGGGTTTCCTTCCTGGTGGTGAAACATCTCTCTCTCTCTTTATCTCCCTGTCTCTCTTGCCTTAGTCCTTGCCCAAAAAAAACTTAAAATCGTCTAATCAAAAAATAACAATGTGGTCACTCTTCACCCTTTATCGATGACACATTTGTTTTTCTGTCGAACGATGAAAAAAACTCAAATAAACACAAACAAACGAAATCAAAATAATAAGGAGAAATTGACTATAAAATAATACTATCCCAAACCTCTCTAATGTTCATAGTCAAACGACTCCTAGGTACCCAAAGAGGATCATGTACGGCGAATAGTCCCAACACTAATAATGGATTATTTTACATGCTGCCAAACACGAGACAGAGCGGGACCACCAGAACTCGTGTCTCATCCGGTCACAATCTTTTGACACCGACAGAGCCAGTACTTACCGGTATAATTGTAAAAAGCTATTAAAATAGCGATGCCAATGATTTCTAAAACAGCCACACTAGGGATGTATCTAGTACACGGACAAACGTATTCGATATTTATCCAATATACTTTTTTTCATTTCCCTCAATGATGGGTCTCATTGTAGAACTTTATCCTTTGATCTAACCCTTCAGTATGATCGATTAATTAATAAATATGAAATATCTCTGTACTTGTCCGTATAGAGTTTTCAAGGTACAAATCGAAAAAGGACCTGTATTTACCCCCGCTAATTATTTTGTGCAGTAGCAAACGTGAGCAGTATGCAATCTTGCCCCAACCCTAGAATGGAGGCCCAAAATAGACAAGTTCATCAATATTAATCACTGACTTTACATCCAAGGGTTCCTAATGTCCCACAACAGACACGTCTCCGCAATCAATATCAGAGTGTGGGCCGGATTATTTCTGTAAGGTCCATCCTTCCAAATTCATGCTCATGTTTATGAACACAGTATGCACGGTGTCGTCTATCTAAAACACAAAGGGAAAGGAAAACCAAGTAAAGTCTGCGGGTTTTTTTTCATAAGAGGCCCTTATAGGTCATAGCTTATAATGTGTCAATTTTTTTTAGTTTTCTCTTGCTTTAAAGAAATTCCTGTACATTTGTTCATTAATAAGGACAATTCAGGCGTTCAGTCTTTATAAAAGTTGTTTTTGTTATTCATAATTGCTGTTGTTTTTCTGTTGTTGTTTTCTTTTCTTTAATGTTTTCTGTTTTTGTTTTTTGTAATCCCTGGAGACTGCAATATTTATGTCCCCGTTACTCCAGTAAATGAAACAAATAACAGCATTACGGACATTTCCAGTTAGTTCCGCTCAAAATAAAAAAACAAAGATATCTGAAAATAGATGATTCGCTGGAGGTACTTAAGTTCCTAATAACTTGCTACTATTCCTAACTTGAACTATTATAGTTGAAAGTAGCTATGTGAGGAACATTATTAGGTCATTAAGACGTTTCTATTTCTTTTTAAAATATTGAAAACCAAATGTCGTTAAAATATATACAAAAGACAAAGATAAGGTTCTAACGTATGTGCAAAATCAAATAGATATTTTAAAGAAGCCACATAATTTACAAAGAAATATTCCCAATTTAAGTATTTTAACTTTGTTTAAAAAGTCTCGTGGTGTCTTTTTCATCCCCCATCATACGATTAAGGTTAAGGCCATCCTACATCGCTGTTGGTTTTTCCACTAAAACCAAATCATCCATCAAAAATGAGCAGCCAGAGCGAACCATTTAGTCATCTTGTCATTTTCTAAACCTCCTTCATGTAGAGATTAGGCCACCCCAAATGACGTGTATCTACCATACGATCTTTTCAAGGATAATTCATTACGGCGTTACAGATCAATCATGATTATAAAGTGTTACTTTTTGCCTTTTGTTTTGTTTTTGCTTTTTGGTTTTCGTTGATTTTTTTTTTAGGGGGGGGGGGGGGGGTGTCGAGGGTTAAGCAAGTTGAATGAAATCGAAAGATTGCGGGGTTTATCTCCACTCTGAACGCCACGTTTATTAACGTAACAAGCTACAGGGGTGTTCATTATGTCCTTAGCTTGACGTTGAAGCAGTTGTACTAGAGTAAAGAATTTTGGGGGTAGCTAGATCATCTATGTTGAACACGGCATGCAAAATTTGGGGAAAATCGGAATTTTTTTTCTGCACCTTTTAGCGCATCAAGTAAAACAACCCCTAGGAAGTTGTCATTTGTTGTTTACAAATTGTCTGCCATGGAGGCCGTTGAATATCGCCCTGTCATCAAATTCCTTCACTTAAAGGGACAAACCCCCACGGAAATTCATCAACAGATGGTAGAAGTTTATGCTGAAAAGTGCCCTAACTACAGTGCGGTGACTCATTGGGTGAGAAAGTTCAAATCTGGCTTTTTGTCAGTGATGGAGGAACCTCGCGAAGGCCGGCCAACATCTGTTGTGACTGAGAAAAACGTGTCCACTGTGGAGGGACTAGTAAGGCAGGACAGGCGAATAACAGTCAAACAGTTAGCAAGTGAAACCAGGATCAGCGTAGGTTCAGTTGAAAAGACTCTTCATGATCACCTCAATCTGAACAAGGTCTCAGCTCGATGGGTACCAAGGTTATTGACCGCTGATCAGAAGAAAGAGAGGGCTGATTGTTGCAAACATCTTCTTCGGTTAGAAGCAAATGACGACTTGTTCTTTCAGAAAATTGTAACCATGGATGAGACTTGGATCTATCAATTCGATCCAGAGCCGAAAAACGCGTCTATGCAATGGAAAAGACCCTCATCGCCCCCACCAAAGAAAGCAAAGGTCACACAATCAAGTGGCAAGGTCATGCTGTCTTGTTTCTGGGACTGTGAGGGCATCATAATGACTGACTACATGGAAAAGGGGAAAACAATCACTGGAGAGTATTATTCAGGGTTGCTAAAAAGACTGAGATCTGAATTAGTAAGAAGAAGACGGGGAAAGCTTCGAAACGGAGTCCTGCTTTTGCATGATAACGCTCCTGCTCATCGAGCACGACAAGCCGTTGAGACAGCTGATCAGTGTGGCTATGAAATTCTTCCCCATCCACCATATTCACCGGATTTAGCTCCATCAGACTTCTGTCTGTTCCCAAACCTTAAGAAATCCATAAAAGGGCGCCGTTTTGAAGACATTGAAGATCCGATTTCTGCTGTGGAAGAGTGGTTTCAAGCG
>RQTK01001661.1:0-11245 GCA_003991915.1 Elysia chlorotica
GAAGAAGTACCCTTTTATGGTAAAGTCAAAGAAAGAGCACCATGCATATTGCACATAATGCAAATGTGACCTCTCCGTTAAGTCGTCAGGCACGTTTAATTTGGATTTTCATGTATCCAAACCAAAGCACCAAAATAATGCAAAAGCTGCTTCTCAAGCTTCCTCAACAGTGCATGGCGATGTTCACCAAGAAGCCAGACACTGAGGTAGATAAGGTAAAGCTGAAGGTTATCAGAGCTGAGGTGACAATGACAGAATTGGTGGCTGAACTCAACTTGTCTTTTGCCTCGATGGACACACTGACATAGGCATTTAAAAGAATGTTTACAGACTCAAAGATAGCACAGGAGTTCAGCTGTGCACAAGCAAAGTCAACAGCCATTGCTAAAGATATTGCTAAAATACACCAGCAGAAGCTGTTCAAGAGGATGGTGTCTACTCCGTTCACCATATCAACTGATGGGAGTAACGACACGGGGTCCGGAAAGCAGTTTCCTCTCGTGGTCAGGACCTTTGACCAACAGAGCAAGACTGTTCAGTCTCAGCTGTTATCCATTCCGACGTTACATGGATCTGGTACAGGTAAGAGCGCATTTGATTTTATTTGTTGTCTTTCTTAATTATTTTTTTTCTTCCACAAAGCCGAAAATGTTTTGTTTTTACTGTAGCGATTCGGTATATACTAAATATATTGATTTACAACCTATGCATATATTTAAATACATTTTCCAAATCGCCAATGTTTTTTATATAATCGACTTGCAAGATCAATATTTTTTTTAAAGTGTATATGATTATGATAAAAATACTCCTTGTGTGCTGTTGTGTGCAGTCAGCCAATGGACAAAGCATGGGCAGAGCTTCTAGAATCACCATTTAAAGACCTTGCCCAGTTTATGCTCTTTGTCCTGACTTTGCCTCACAGTTCTGCTCATTGTGAGCGTATTTTCTCATGCATCAGGCAGAACAAGACAGATTTCAGGACCTGTCTCAGTGACCAGACACTTGAGGCCCTTATGGTCATTAAGCACTGTCCTGGATCCTGCCTTGATGCTGAGAGGCAGCATGACGAGCAGACCCTGGACAGACTGAAAGGGTCCTGCTCTAGAGCTGTCAAAAGCTAGGTTGCTCTTTGGTCTTTGTGTCTTTTTTGTCCTGTTTTTGTTTGTCTTTTGTGTGTCTTTTATTTTGTGTGTGTATATACATTATCGGTCAATTTTTTTATGTGCCTTTATATATTACTGCTTTCTCTCTGTCTCTCTCTCTCTCTCTAATATTCTGTTATCTTTAGGCAAGGTCTGACATTTTTTTTTTTTTTTTTTTTTTTTTTTTTCTCACAGATTCAATTTTTGTAATATAGTTGAGCACATTAATAAGCACTTTTCTGTATTCGTACTAAAAAACTATATATATATATATATATATGAAGGGTACAAGGGGAAAACAGCTGATGTCACATTTTCGCATTTTTTTAGTTAATAGGTATATTGGGATAACTGATATACACTTCAACTCGCTAAGGTATGGAACAATGAAAAAACAGCTGCAGTCACGCACAAAATGCTAAAGAAAAAAACGGGCACAAGGGGAAAATGACTGGTGTCCAAAAATTTTAAGTTGAAAAGAACTGATGTCCACTGTGTGGATTCTTATAACCTCCCTTTTCTTACAACATTCTAAGGGTAGCTTCCCTTGAAATTTCCCAGCGAATCACAATTTCATGTCTTTCTCACGTGACCTCTCAACAACGATCTTTGTTTGTATTCTTACAACAATGGCTGAAGTCGATCGAAGACCTGAAGTGACAGAAAATCCAAAAAAACGTCCTAAACTTGGCAGAAAATGGGAGAGAGAACGTGATGATCGGTTATCAGCACATGTCATGGGCCCGTCCTGCAACTGCTCAAGGCTAAAATGCTTTGAGGTGACAACAGTACGAGAAAGACAACGCCTGATCGACCATTTCAATGGCCTAGATAGTAAAAACGTGCAAGACAGCATGTTAGCCTCTCTCATAGAGTGTAAACCTGTCGCACGTCGACGACCGAGACAGAATGAGAATGTTGCGGAGCTGCACGACTTCTCGTACTCGTATAAAGTAAATGTTGTGCGAGATGAAGTGGCACTGCCCATTCAATTTTGCATCAAGGCCTTCCTTTCAGTGTTTGGAATCACTGAGTCAAGAGTGAAAAGGATTCGCTCCTCAATGGCGAAAGAAGGTAAGATATCTTGAATTTCACCTAGTCTGATCTATTCCTTCACTAAATCTTAACATCTATTTTAAATCTTAGCCCATACTGCCGCCAGCACTCGAGATCTAAATGGTATTTTCCATGAACAAGATTTATATCTAGTGATATTACGTCTTTTATGATGCTAAATAGCTAATTAAATATCTCGTCAAGTAGGCATATGTCTAGAATCTACACCTAGGTCAAGATTATGTAAAGATTCAGCAGTAAAGTTGGCCTAGATCTAGATTTAAAATATTTTGATTGTGAGATCTAAGAACTCCAGAAAGCCAAATTAGCAATAGAAATTTAGAAAGAGAAAATGATTCTTAATCCTAAGAATGTCACCAAACTCCAAACTTTATAGGGCCTACTCAATCAACATTTCTAGCCAGAGATTTAATCTAGATCTAGATCTAAACATTATCAAGAAACAGATCTATATTTAGCTCTAAAAAATTAAAGGCCGCTCAGAAAAAACTACATCAGAAAGATATTCAGCTATATCAAGGCATAGGCGTACATTGAGCAAGCATTGTTAAAATATAGTCATATTTACACTGGTCACAAGAATAAAAATATGGAGCAGCAGATTTAGAATCTTGAAATCCGATGCTTTTGTCTTTAGAATCTATTTCATAACCTCTTTAATTTCAAATTAAATTTTTTTTCACAGTAGGCTTATCTTTTTATGATGAGTCATACCGGCTTAAATATTCCCATGCTAATGTAAATTTTGGTTTATTTTTATCACATTATTATATTATAAAATATCCAGATCTAACCGAAGGAAATCATTGTATGGCTGAGGGAAATTCTGATTCATAGCTGTCATATTGATTTGATAATCTCTATTGTCGTCGTTTTTTTTTTTTAATTTTTAAATTTTGTTCATTTTATTGAGAAACTCAAGACAGAATGAAAGAAGTAAAAATCAAGAACTAACTTTTGCATCAAAGTTTTTTTGGGGGGATTATAAAGGGGGGGTGGGGAGGGGGTATTTTTAATAAGAAGTTAGACAGACACTCATTGGATGATAATTTTTTTTGTCAACATTTTTTTTTCAGGGATACCGCCGACTGATCAGAGGGGAAAACATAACAACAGACCCAGAGCCTTTACTGAGGAGCAGGTGCAACGAATTGTCGACCATATCCGATCATTCCGTGGGAGGCAGAGCCATTATGCCCTGAGCGACACCAGGCGACTCTTCTTACCAGAGGAGCTCAACCTCACAAAGATGTACAACATGTACTGCGAGCAGTTTCCCCATCACCCTTGCTCCCAAGAAAGCTACAGGCATGAGTGATTTTATATTGTGAAGTTTAATTTTAAAATTTAAGTTTAGTTTTATTAAGTTCTCTATCAATACTGAGAAAGTTTGATGTTAGATTTAAAATTAAATGAATAATTATTGTTTTGAGAAGTTTGTCAGGTTATTTTGTTTTTACTAGTGAAACATGGAAATGAACACTTTTTTTAAATCTCTCTTTTAAGGTTTAGAATTTTTTTATTACCAGTAATTTTTTAATCAGTGCAATACATGTTTTATGATCATTTTAACTGGTGTCTTTAAAAGTTTGTGACAAATCCACTTTTCTTACCTACTTGAATAATCAAGACTGTTTTGTCTTTCTGCATGTTATTCCCTCCTCCAGAAAAATCTTCACATGTAAATTTAACATTGCGTTTGGCTACCCAAGGAAGGACACTTGCTCTACATGTGACAAAGTCAATGTTGACATCCAGGCGGCCTCACCTGAGCAGCTATCCACTTTGATTCAAAACAAGGAGCTCCACCTCCGCAAGGCTCGGGTCTTCTATGACCGTAAAAGGGCGGCCAAACAGTTGGCACAAATAGACAACTCTGTGGCGGCACTGGCGTTTGATTACGCAAAGAACCTGAGCTGTCCAAACATATCAACAAATGACGCTTATTATCGTCGTCAGCTGTCACTCCATACTTTTAATGTACACAGTCTTTCAGATGACAAAGTTCATCTCTTTACCTATGATGAGACAGTAGCCAAAAAAGGAGCTGACGAGGTGTGCAGTATGCTGCTTTATTATTTCAACAACGTGGTGTCAGCAGAGGTTTCAACACTTGAACTGTTCTGTGACTCCTGTCCAGGGCAAAATAAAAACTGGACAATGCTCCGGTTTCTGCACCACCTGGTTGTTCATCAACAAAAGTTCACCAAAATTCGAATTAACTTCCCGATCCGCGGCCACTCCTACATGGAGTGCGACCGTGATATGGCTGTTATCAATCAAAAGGCCACAGTGGAGACGCCAGATGACTGGTTTCAGCAGTTTAAAAGTGCTCGTAAGAACCCCTCTCCCTTCAATGTGGTGGCCATGCAGCAGGACATGTTCCTCCAGGTCACAAACCACGTGAAAGGCCTGTACAGGGCAACTCCGCCATTTCAGACACGGCCAATCCGTGAAATCATTTTCACGAGAGACCACCCGAGGACCATTCAGCACCGGGCAAATTGGAATGGGCCTTTTGAAACATCTGTCCTATCAAAGCCTCTTGGCAAAAGAGGAGTAGCTCAGCAGCCACCACTGTCCCCTATATACCAAGAGAGGATTCCAATGACTCTGGCCAAATTTAAGGACCTGCAGATCCTGAAGACCTTCTGCTCAGCAACCGCTCAGCAGTTTTATGACAATATTCCCTACGTTGGTCAAAGTGGAGATGAGGACAACAACTACTCTGAGCTGTCTTCAGAGGGAGAGGATTAATTCATATTTGTTAAATTTTTTTCAATCTTGAAAATTAAATTTTAGAGATCAAAATTTTTTCTCTTTTGGAACTGCTTGCGTGTAACTGCGTGTGAAAGGAGCTCGATTTAATGCATGAAATGATACTTTTTAGAATATGATTCTTATTTTTTTTTCTTACTACTAAAGTACTATAAATGCTAAGGTGCAGTCATGATAAAAGGCACAAAAAAAAAAAAAGAAAATAATTTCAACTTAAAATTTTCAATCGTTTGTCTTAAAAATTCAAAACATAAATGAATAAAAAATCAGTTTTGACAATAATGTTATAAACGACGTGCATATTGCAAAAAATATTTCTGAGAAATGGGCGCTTCCCAAAGAAAATTAATTCAGTAAAGTCCAATTTTAGAAGTTCTTATGATTTTAACCAGCAGAGAATAACATGTGCAGTTAAAAATCCTCACATGTACAGTGATTTTATTTTCAAAATTCACTAGCCTTTTTCTCAGAATCTACGGTTTTTATAGACCATTTGTAAGACAAACCCCTTTAATTGTCTTTAACAAAAAAGCTACCTTTATTTAGCTTGAATTAACAGTTAATAATCATGCGGGCAACAATTTTTCATCAAAGTATAATAAGAATGGTGAAATATAGAGGGTCAACATCAAACCTACAACTTTAGTGTTTTTGCTAGTGTAGCTGACATTTTCGACGTTCCTTATGCCTTGACAAACATCATTCTATAGTGACACATCAGTTGCAAATAAGCTTATACTTTGTTGTAAAGGGTATTTAAAGCCTCCATAAATAAATTAAGCACAAAACAAGAAATTGGGAAGTTAAAACAGTAAAATGTAAAAAAATCTAAAATCTCAAGGGGAAAACAGCTGATGTCCATTTTGACCCTGCCTCAGTAAAATGCGCACAGTCGTTTAAATTATGCATGAAAAAAATTACTTTGTTATTTTTTCTTACCACCAAAGGGTATTTTTTAAGATAAAAATAATAAAAAGATCAAACTTATTAGTAAAACATATCTAGAAGTCTTCAAATCTAAATCTTCGATTTTCTCAAAAGTGTCAAAACGTGACATCAGTCGTTTTCCCCTTGCACCCTTCATATATATATATATAAATGATATAAAATAATCCTCTCTCACAAATTTCACGTAATCACAAAAAATGTTTGGTGACTACACGTACATGTGTAATCCCTAAAATTAGACCTGTCATTTTACGTTTTCTTACTATTGAGCATTCAGTGAATTCACGTACCTAATTATTTTCCATTAATCCCCAGAATCTCATTGGAGAGACGTTGGAATATAAAAATCATATGATCTAAATATATATAGAAATAATAATAATACACATTAACCCTCATTTTTGGCTTTATGATTGAAAAACGTATAAACTTCATAAGCATCGCTCTTAAAACTTGATACGGGTGCATTGTGGTCTTGCTATTTCTCGTCGCTTGGTATAAAGGTTTAGGATTGTGAGGTAAAATACATGAAACATTTTAAAAATCTTAGTTTAGGTAAATAAATGCGTTGTTCGAACTGAATTAACGACGTACTTATTACATTTAAAAACAAAACTTCAAAAATGGAAGTGGGCGAACATCCTAACAAATTTGACATTTGAGAGCAGACGCGGTAGCTGAAAAGTCTGTTATAGAGCCATTCTTATTCTGATCTTAAAGCTTAGAACATGTAGTAGGTTATAAGAATTTGATCAGTTGTCAGCTTTAAGTGTATGATTGCATGTCTGACTGAACATTAACATTGTTTGTCTGTACTTCTCTGAAGACAAGCACTTTAAAATTGTACCCGAACTGCCCCAGCCGATGGTGCATATCTTCAATATTAGGAGTATTCTAGAATGATGTAATTATTGTTAAAAATCGATAACCTATTTAGAGGCCTAAAGGACTCCTTTGACAAATGTTACTTTATTTCTTTACATTATAATGCTTCCATATTTAGTTTTTTTTGGGTGTTTGTGCGGGTAAGGTGGTGAAGTTGTTGATGGAATTTTCTTTCTCTCTCTCTCTCTCTCTCTCTCTCTCTCTCTCTCTCTCTCTCTCTCTCTCTCTCTCTTTTTCTCTGTCTCTCTCTGTTTTGTTGGGTTTTTTGTTTTTTTGTTTTTTGTTTGCTTGTGTGAGTTAAATTGTTCACCCCAAAATTTTCAAACATTTCGATGTTTTAAAGTGGTTTAGCAGATCACTATAAAATATGGCTTAATGTAATACATATACATGTACTAGCTTATTTTCGCTTTGTATATTTCCCATATCCATGAACAAGACACGAAAAGACGGTGTGACCCATCCAGGTGGTTAGGTAAAAATAATCATCGATCCTTTAAAACTACAATGAATCAGTGTGCATGCTAATCCCGGTAATATCTTTAAGGGGGACACGTTAGAGCAGCCTTGCTGGGTGTGAGACGGAGAGAGAAAGAGAGAGATAGAGAGACAGACAAAGACAGAGAGAGGGGTGGGGGAGATATAGACAGAGAGTGGAGTGAGAGAGAAAGAGAGAGAGAGAGAGAGAGAGAGAGAGAGAGAGAGAGAGAGAGAGAGAGAGAGAGACGCCAACAGTCGGCAAACACAATGGATTCATTTTAACAAACAACTCGAACAATGGGCAGGATTATTTGGCCCAGGTGTAAAAAGGCTGTAACGATTTATCACGGACCATGCAAGATACCATGCTGGTGAATTTGAACTCGATTGAAGACAATTTTGCAATGCACCTTCTGAATTTTATTGAAGCGAATTTTGCACAGTACAGTCACGTTTTAAAATCAAATGGATAACTGAAAACGCTGTACATCTTAACGTTCTTTGGTACTGTATGCTTCAAGCATTGAAACAAGGCGGTGGGTCCGTCATTGAGTGTTAGTCGTGCAGACTTAAGGGCGTCTCTTTTTATGTGATTTTCGTAGGGTTAATACAAACATCTCATGCTCGTACAGGAGAGGGAGGAGAATGGGTGTGGGTCGGGGGTGGCAAAAAAAAATAATATCTGGTCGAAGAAGGTTTAGACTCCCAGGTCTTTGAGACGGGTATAAGACGAGAAATCCATAGATTAATGTGTAACAGTTCTTACATGTTATACAGCTGCTTAATGAAGCGTAAGTATCGATAAAATGCCCCCCCCCCTCTCTCTCTCTCTCTCTCTCTCTCTCTCTCTCTCTCTCTCTCTCTCTCTCTCTCTCTCTCTCTCTTTCTCTCTCTCTCTCTCTCATCTTTCCTAATCTTTCTCTCTTTTTTTGTGAAATCTTTATGTTACACGTTTCATTTAATATCATAAGGACATATGAGATTAAGATCGATGAGGGAAGGATATGTTACAATGTGAAATACCTATATACATTATATATAATGTACTTCTATAAAAGTTAACAGAGGCAAGAACAAAGAAGTTCTTATATCTTTCCGTTCTTGAAGGGGGTTGCAAGATCGTATTGCTCCGAGCAGAACGTACAAACTGGTTGGAAAGGGGGTGCTTGCTGTTACGTAGAATCATTACAGCAATGAAATTTAAAGGCAACTTTTTGAACGGTGCTTTTGTTCGTTTCCTTGAACCCCTTAAATTCGATCCCGTGTCAATGCTTGGGCGAAAAAAAAAAACAAAGCAATTTATAAGTTTTATGTCCCTAAAAATTTCCCAAGAGTCCTTAACAGAGACAAGAGCGCCAGGCAGGGGACTGTGGTCTTCTCGTGTGATCGCCAGTCTTTCAGTCTTTCGTTCTGAAGGCTTATGATTGTGATTTTGTAGCGCATCCACTCTAAGCGTTTGAGTAATGTACGCGGATTTGAAAATAAATTATTAACTTAATTGCATTTTGGGTGAATCGGGGGGAGGGGGAGAGAGAGAGAGAGAGAGAAAGGGGGGATTTGGGTTGAATTTGTTAAATGCAATATATTACTAGTTTATGTTTAACCCTCATAGACCAACAAGCTATGTTTTCATGTTTTTCTTTTTTTTCTTTTTTCATCATATAAGAGTTTTTTTAAACTGTGAGAAGGAATACATTATAATAATCACCCGTATTTATGAGATAGTCTTTTCAACAATTCCTCGGGGAAATTCAGAAATGATATGCCCCTTGCACATTACACTTAACAGTAAGAATGATAAAAAAAGAATGTGTAAATATAAATATTACATAAAGACATACACATCTAATTTTATTTTTAAAGGTAATGATGTATACATGTATTACGACTGGAATTAGGATTAAATTATCTAAATTCATCATTTAAATTCAAAAAAATCTAAAGCTAGGTGTAAGGCTTATTCTAGAACTTACATATAAAGGTTACATAACTGTCACATAACTAGATGTGGTTTGTAAATAATTTCCAAGTTAATAAAAACATTAAGATGTTTTACATCATAGTTAGAAACAAAAATGAAGAACATCGATTTAAACCGCAATATAAAAACCTACCGATATTTTAAAAAATAGGTATAAGGGTCTTAATAACCTTCTATGTATTGATAAATCAAAATATCATACAATCATGTATTGTAAAAATGTATAATTGTTAATGTTGTTAATGTACATAATAGTTCGTACAGGTCAAGGCAAACATCCTGCTCGAAATTATAGTTTTATGGCCGTTTTAACTTGTTAAAAAGTATGATAGATCTTAGCAGGAAAGAGTTCTTATAGTATTATATCTTACTGTTCTATCTTTTTTTTCACTGCATGCCTTCCACTACGTTGTATCTGTCTTTCATTATTGTCATGTCATAGCGGATGTCTTGAGTTTGACAGTATGTCTGGCATCTTGTTTTTCGTACGTCTTTGACATAGCTTGTCAAAACCTTTCTGTTGAGTGCACCTGTTTTCTTAAAAATTTTGTTAAGTCTTTCTTTTTCTTGTTTGATATATTTCCACCCCAACATGCGAGATCAGACGTCATTACACTGCTGATAACAGAAAAATACGAGTAAAACATTTGAAGTGAAGTTTGACAAACATTAAAAGAGTGCATTTTTTCAAACAGTAAAATACGTGTTTTGGTCTTGTTCACAATCAAATCAGTGTTATCTTTCCTAGAAAAGTTGTTATCAATGACTATGCCAAGATATTTTATAGGTTTCCAGTCGTTCCACAAGTTTGTCTTTGATAAAAAAAATATATAATTACGAAACCGCTGACCATTTCTTTTGTATTATTAATATTTAACACAAGATGATTTATACCACACCACTCAACAAAAGAGACTATTTCCTGTATATAGTTAGAGTTTTGGTTATTTGTAATAACTTCAGTCAGTGCGGTATCGTCTCTATATAAGTCAATATGTAATACATTACGAAAACTGTTCTACAGTCAGATGTGTAGATGGAGAAAAAGGAATGGTGACAGAACTGTTCCCTGAAGAGCACCTGTATTGGTTATTTTAGTCAGAATGGTGCCACAATGACGCGTTCAGTTTTACAATATGTGGTCTGGATATAGTCAAAATTCAAATTACTTTTGATGGATCGACGCTCATTTTTTTTATTATTATTATTCGCTAATTGCAAAAATGCACTAGAGAAGTTTTAGAAGAATACTTATACCAGCGTATTTAGTTGGTAATATATATCATTTAATACAGTTATTATAGCGTCATCGAGACTTGTGTTTCTTTTTTATGCATTCTTGTTCGAATAGAACAGATTTTTAAAATAAAAACTAGTTTACTTAAATGCAACACCACACACTTCTCAAGGTTAGTGAAACAGGACACAAGCCATTCCTACTTTTGCTGTGGGGTTTCTTATGAACAGGTACAGTATATAAAACTGTCCATATTCATGACAGAGTGCATTGTTCTAGTGACATGTTCACATTTTTACAACATATTTATTGTGCACATTTTTTTGTGCTCCTGGTAACTAAATCTGCAATTCCAACTTTCCAAGTGACATGGCTTTAAATACTTCAGACATTTCTTCTCCTTGGATTTTTATGCGTTCCTCGACAATTCTTTGCCAGTGATTCAAGCCATTTAGGCTCATGAGATCAGCAACAACAAAGCAATAAATTACATGTTGCATTAAATTTAATCAGACTGTAGAGAGCGTACGCAACAATCGAAGTACATGTAGCTTAGATTTTCACGAGGCAACATAATATGTGCCATAATAAAAATGGACACTATCATTATTATTATTATTAATATTAGTAGTAGTAGTAGTAGTAGTAGTAGTAGTAGTAGTAGTAGTAGTAGTAGTAGTAGTAGTAGTAGTAGTAGTAGTAGTAGTAGTAGTA
>RQTK01001661.1:11349-21494 GCA_003991915.1 Elysia chlorotica
TTTTTTTTATTATTATCATTATTTATTATTACTTTTGGTCCCCTACATCCAAGCTATCTGCGCCACACAATTTCAAATATTTTCCTTTCTCAAGTTTATAATAATAAATAACTCGAACACAGCTTTATGCGAATTGATAAAACGGATTTTGTTGACCAAAGATTAATGTTCAAACATTTTTATTTGATTTTCATTTATTTGCTCCATCGATTAAAGATGTATTTATCTCAACGGCATATGACAATTTTCCCGTTGCTAGCACAGGGACTGGGATAATCATTGCATTTTATTGTTTTAGCAAAATTCAAAAATCAAATTGGAAAAAAAAATTAATACGGAAGAATAAAAGATAAGTTAAATTATATCCATTTATGCTGTACGTATAGGTAGACTTATTTAAGTTATTAAATAGAAGTAAATGTATTTTGTTTATTGCTCGTTGATTTAGTGGTAGACTGATACACTCGGTTTTTAATGAACCAAAAAGCTACACAAAACAAAACGAAAAACCAGCTCGCTTTGGTAGTGGCACTTCAGGTAAAACCCTGCGTAATTCAAACATGACACATAGTTTAGGTTTGGTATGTTTAGCCAGCTGTCCTGTCTTCTCTGTTTACTATGGAGAATATTGTTATGATTTGAAACGAAGGAAGGCAATGCTTTATACTTGGAGCCAAAAACTAGCGTTACCACTTTCAGCGGTTGTGTCCCGTTCTTTCATTTTGCTTTGTTGTTATGTTGCATATATCAGAGTTGTTCGTTTTGTCAATTATTTTTCGTGAAAAGGATGAATGTACATGTAAATGTATACTATTTGGTTTGTAAATTGAATGTGTAGTTTTTTTGTTTGTTTGTTGTTGCTGTTGTTGTTTTTTTGTTTTTGTTTTTTGTTGTTTTTTTTTTTGTTGTTTTTTGGGGGGGGGGGGGGAGGCGGGGGAATTTCCTCTTAAGCCTACAATCATGTTTCGTGTTGATGGATCCACAGAGTACATTTGTCATGTATATAGCCTACCATGAGCACAATTTTGCAGGAACCTTTTGGGTGTAGCTGGTTGTTCACATTTAAAAATCTTTTTATTTCTTTTTTGTTTCAAATTCAACTTTATCTAAACAGGACCTTTCAATAACAGCTACATTATTCATTTCTATATTATATATTATCGAACAACTTATTTGTCTTTACTAATAATCTAGTATAAAATATGCTGCGTTTGAGTTTATGGAGATATGTTTTTATGTATCGCATTAAGCTTTAAAGATAAAGCGTTTTTGTTTTTTTTAAAGAGATACTGATAGGTTTAGGCAGAAGAAGAAGATTAATGTAAAGAACTGTGAATATTAAAAGGGACAAAAACAGTGTAAGTATGAATTGCCCATTTGCACCTACTTCAAAGCCTTGGAATTTTCAGTCACCTCTGGACTTTTTCGGACTTAGTATACAAATTATTAAAGTGAAGTCAATTATGATTATTTTGACATCTACAGATTTAAAATTATTCAATTCTGAGCTGAGATATTACCCATCAAAGTTTGCTATTTGGTGTATACCAATTTTGAGAAGCTTGGTTTTAAGTAATTATATTTTTAGCTTTTGACTTGTAGTTAACCAAGTTCAACTTAAAACACTTACAAACTATAATTTTTATGAAAGGGCAAACAAATTTAAATGTGATGGTACTCTTAAATGTTGAATTTTTTTAATGATCTGGTTTAAAAAAACAACAAAGCAAAAAGAATTTAAGTTTTTGGTGTGGTTTTTTTTTTAAACTTAACTTTTCATGATGTTGTTAAATACATACAAAACGAAAAAAGATAATAATCCTGCACCCATACTATAAATTATATCAATATGAAAATTATCAAAATTAAACGCATATATTTCAAAATCATCTATATTGAGATCAGACTAAAAATTCTGTGGTGGCTCACATATTAGCCGACAAACATTACTGAAAAAGATATATAATTATCAAAATGTACATTTTATTCAACCTCCCCTACAATATCAGAGTAAAATGATTATTCCTTGATTATTCTCTGATTCACCATACTAGTGAATTAAATTATAATATCTGACAGTCAACAGTCTACAAGCAGTTTTCATACTATAATCATGTCTTAAGCCGTGCTTTACCATCCAAAACATACACGTTTCACTCAAATTTGGACCACAAAGTGTTGTTCAAGATACATCACAGAAAAAATATCAATACATTGACCCTTTGAAACAGTCTGTAATTTTTGTCTTCATTGGCACACAATAATATTTCACATTAACAGTTACTTTAAGATAATCAAAAAAAAATTAAAAATACGAGATATAATAGGAAAATCAGACATAAGGTTTAAATTGTAACAAAATTAATGATTCCATTTATACCACTAGTCACACTGGTAGCAGGATACAGCAATTTTATATACCTTTTAGAATTGTGTGCATGCATTGGTGGAAACTTAAAAATATAATATATTAAAAAAAAAAAAAAAGCGCAGACCAAGGACAGTCATTTAAATTTCTTGACTCGCATAAAATTTTGTAAATACATGTAGTATAAATCATTATAAATGAACAAAAGAAATAAACCTTTTTTTTTAAAGTAAAGTTGTTAACTGTTGACTAGAATATTTTTTTCTATCTTGTTTCACCTTCTTTGAGACTGAGCAATGTCAGTGTTTGATTCGCTATGTTTGTGTGGCTTGCCTGAGCTCTCAATACATGTTGTTTGTTGGAAACACTGCTTTTATTTTAAGGTTATTGAGATATGTTTTGAAAAGTGCTACATTCAAATATGGTTTCTATATTATTATTTTTTTCAAATGATGGTCCTTTACTTTGTTAGTGCATGATACCAAAGCTAACTTTCACTGGAAATTGTAAAGAAGATATTAAAGCATCACCAAAGAAAAGGAGTTTAAAAAAAAACATCTACTTGTACTTAACTCTATATATACAATCTTCCTTTTCCCAGATCAAACTTTCCAGCCTATTTGAGTAAAAGTTAAACTTCATTTTTATTGATGATACTCAATTCTGAAAATAACAGAAGCTTACTGGAACTTCAACAACAACAAAGAGTATTTACAACAACAAAAAGTTAGTATTTTAACAAAAAAATAAAGAATTTTTTTTACAAAATAATCACAAAACAAAAGATTCAAAATTGAGCATAACATGACCAAGATAAATCAAACAATAAATGCAGCAGGAAAACAAAAAATCCAAAAAAGATTGACAAAACTCATACATTAAGATCATTACATAACCTAAACAAGATAATTATGTACCCGTCCTGTACAAGTTAAGCAATATACAAATAAATATAAATTAATTTTTTAATCTAATACTGTGCAGGAATAAGCATACTTCAACATTACTTGATCTAAAGATAACATTGTTAATAAAGTAAAGAAGGAAATAAGTGCTTCGTAATTTTACACTGTTTATAAAAGTATCTTGCTCTCAAATGAGTACACCTCTGACTCAGGGTGGGAATAAAATTCGTTTTTTGCCCTGGATGAAATATAATTATGTAAAAAGTCATTTAGACTAACAGGAATGAAGATTTCTGTTCATTGAATGCAGGTTGTCTGAGGTACAATTTGTTGGATTTGAACTGTCACTAATGTGCACTCCTGATATGTCGACACCCAAGGGTCCAAAAGTTGAATGTCAATATAAGAGAAAGTTGATTATGTATAAAGGAAATCTCACAAATCAACACAAACAACAAAGAGTGCAAATCATGCGCGTGTTATGACAAGCAACAATTGAACAAACTAATCCTATTTTTAATCTCACAACTCAAAAACCCTGACAGTAAAGATTCTTGGTTAGGTGTTAATCTCACCATCTTTACCAAATCAAAAACTTGCATTCAAACAGATCCAGCAACTGCATGCAATTAAATGAACCAACAAAGCCTGCAAAGGCAACTGTACTTTCTCATTGTATGCCTAGTACTAGTATGCCACTGCTAAGCTTAGCCAAGTTTTGACTTATTGTGCTTGCCTCACCATATCAGCGTTCAAGTGATACACCCACCATTCAGCTTTGCAATTCTATATCTATTCACCAAAAATTACTGTTCATATTATGATTTATTGCCCCTTTTACTCCCATCAACCCTTCACAATAAAAAAGTGCCAAAGTGATTGTCACTCGCTAAGCAACATACCAGAATAAGCCATTGGAAGAGAGGCAAAGATGACATGATTGAGATCGTTTACTTGGTTATTTGGTCACTAGCTTTATGACATTCATATCGATATAAGAGGAAAACGGAGTGACATCATTGATACAATAAAGAGACATCAAAGAAAAGAAAACTAGGGACTTGATCAAGCATATCCCTATATATGTGAAATGTTCATATTACTATTAGTGGTGTGCACTGTAGTTAGATGCATGTAATACCCAGTACACAATATAGGTGATCTCAGGTTTGGTTCTTGTGTAACAGGAATGTCAAATTTTTGTGAGTATTTGTTGTGCTTAAAAGAATGTTATGAAACAGAGCAAAATAACGATAAAATACATGAACAGACCAGTATTGGGTTGATAGGCTATGCACTTATAACGAATATAGAAAATAAAATCAGTTTCTATATTCATTTATCACATTATTTAAAAGACATAGTTTAAGTGCTGGACGGCACAAAAATATTTTACAAGGCAAAAAGTGACAAGGTTTATTTTTGCTTTAGAAAAATAAAAGTTTTACATGAGCCAGGCACTTTTGCTCTTTTAGCTGAAAATGAATTTTTTTTTTTTAAAGTCATTTTATAAAATGCAGTTTTGTATACCATGTGTTTACTATAAATTAAGATTGATCAAATTCATACAAAAATGACTTTGCAGAGTAAAAGAATGAGAAACTAAGGCAACAGTTGTAATTTATGACAATTAAATTAAAGTCTTTAAGGAGACTCTTCAAGCCTTTGAGAAATTCATTAGGTTGAGGACAACCATGTCAACAATAATGAAACTTGTGACTGAAAAAAAATTTTTTTAATGCAATTTGCTTTGGAATAAGTCATAAAAAGTCGTAGTGTATCTTAAGCCTATCCTACTTAAATCTCATAGAATGATAAAATACATTTCTATAAGGTGAAATGGCTTTATATATTCAACACATTATCCATGGTTGGACAATAATTATTAAATTAATTTCAAATAACTAAAACATTAGAAAACATCAATTGCACAGCTTAAAATATTTCTCCCTTAGTTTTTTAATTTGTGCTGTAATTAGGTAGATTTTTTTTACAATGGTAGCAAAAAACAATCAAGTTGCAGAGTAAAAAAATAAGAAATAATATTTATAACTATTCATCAGATCTACTGAAAGACTACAGTAGGGATAAATATTTCTTATCTTAATTCTTTTATCACGCCCAATACTTTGTAATCACCTTCAATTTTTTAGAGTTTAGATCTGTCGCTGACATTGACAAAACCGTACAAGACATGAATTTGATATTACTGATTATTCTACAAATTAGAATTTTGAATGCACAGCAAAAATGTACATGAACCGAGATAATAAAAAATATAACATATAATTAGATTTTAGACCCGTCACAACTTGTATCAGCCTGGCAGACATTCATACTTGACCTCCACATCCCTAAGAAACAGTTCTTCACTGGTAAAGTCATATGAGTATTTTGCCCAGTTAAAAGACTTTGGTTGGAGGCTCACTTGTTGAAATATGGAGTCAATATGTCTCTGTGTTTTAAATGCTGGGTGGAGATCCATGGGAATGTCACTTACAGCTGTCTGTGGCACTGCAGTGGCATTTGCAAATGAGTTTAGTTGCGTTTCTTGGGCTAGAGACACTTGTTGTGGCAGCATACCTGCTTGATCAGCAGCATTGAATGGAGACGAACCATCAGATACCTTCAAATTAAAAAAAAAAATTTCAAAAACAAAAATCATTGTTAAATCTTTTTACAGGGTACTGAATCAATTGAAATGTGTTCATGTATTTGTAGTACATTTATATATTTTCATATCATTTCTGCACTGGTCTAGAGTTCATTCAAAACCTCTAAAAAAAAGCACTACAAATCTTTTTTTTTTAATCTGATAGTTTTAATCTATTATAAATCTTTTGTAGTTGGAGAATTTGAAAATTGTTTTATGGGGCGCAAAACAAATTTTAAAGTTTTTAAGTACTACATTTTTTTCTTTGAAAATAAGAACCTTAGGTGAAAGACAAGATAAAGCAGACTACATTTTAGATGAAGTTAGCAGTAGATTTTCATTTGTGAAGATTGTTCTTTTGTCCGGCTGTAATAAAAAACAGTCATGTTTATAATGTGTCATCACTTTAGTCTTTAAACAAAAAAGAAATGTTTCCAGTTTTAATCGTTTAATGTTAATAACAATATTCTTGATATTGGGTTCGGTTGAATTGAATAGCTTTAGAAGTGTGTACATATGTATCAAATTTGCACAAAAATTTTATTTCTTATAACTGGCGAAGTCTTAAAAGATATCTGATTGAAAAATATGAGTAACAAACCTGATTAATTTGACAGTTCTTAATTTTCTCTCCCACAAGTAGAAAACCATCACATTCCTGATCGTCCTCAGGCAATGGTGAGATCAGTTCTCCATTGCTTGCAGTATTATCCAATTCATTTCTATGAAAGCCAACTTGCTTTCTTATGAAAGCCAACTTGCTTTCTTAAGTTGGAGAAAAAACTTGTCATATTGATTTTTTTTACATTGATTTAGTAAACTTAACTTTTTTTTTTTTTCAATATATGATGCAAGGTTAGAAACATTGATGCCACAGTGCCTGATCAGATTCCAAGATTTTCAAGTCAGCATTTTATATCTCCGTCTGAAATTAAAATAAAAATCCAAATTAAATCTCTTTTTAAATAACAATATAAAATTGCCTAGCTATCTTATAATTATTATTAAAGAAAATGAGAATAAATTTTATAATCTGGTGATTCAGCTTTGTAATGTCTAATGTGAGAGAGAGAGAGAGAGAGAGAGAGAGAGAGAGAGAGAGAGAGAGAGAGAGAGAGAGAGAGAGAGAGAGAGAGAGACAGAGACAGAGAGAGAGAGGCAAACAAGGGCTGAGTCTATACGCACTATATAGTGTTTCTGTCTAAATCATGATTTTAAATCCTGCCTATAATTCAAATAAATTCTACTTAAGACAGTAAATAATTTATCTTTAGAGACCTTGGAAACGTTAAATTAGGAGAGAGCTTTAAAAGCCCTTTTTCGATGATCAGACCAAAATTTGATTTGAACAAAACCACTACATGTAGACTCGTGCATACAGCGTATTTGGAGAATTGTTTATTAGGCCTACTCTTTATCATACTGTGCGTATAGAGTATAATAGACACTCTCTAGATATAGGCCCTAGATCTAATCTAGATCTAGATCTAGATCTATTTACAATGTTTTAGATCTATGCTAGGTATTTTGATTTTTTAAGAATGTAGTTCCATACCTCTAGATCTAGATCATAATATATTCTAACTTCTTTTTAAACGTAGGCCCTACCTTGTGTTGTTTTTTTCCTTTTTTGCTGAGCGTAAATCCTGCCCGTGTTGATGTGACAGATATCTCTTTTACTCCCATTGATTCTAGATTTTCTAGATCTAAAGAACGATACAAAAATAATATTAAACTAGATCTAGATCTGGTGATGCAGCTTTTACAGCATGATTCATTGTTCTTTTAGATGTGATGTAGCCTAGGTTATGAAATCGCTACAATCGGCGTAATTTCGTGTTAGAATTCACTTCGTAGATTAATTTTGTTGTTTTTGCCTTAGTCAGTGACTTGCACAGTGTGCAGGATTTTAGCTATAATTGTCAGCGTAAGTGAAATTTTAAAATATCAATTTATTTTATTTACAAAAAAAGATTAAAATAAAACATGAACAACTAAAAAACACTTTTGTTTCATATATTAAATTTTGTAATAAAAGAAAAATTGTTGCTAAATAATGTGATACAATTTAGTATACGTTCTTGTCTTATGGAAAGCGTCACAGTACTTTAGCCAACAAATTTTAAAGCGTTTAAAGAAAATTATAAATACAATAAGGCAAAACAGCGAAACGATGGGGAAAACCCGTTGGTTAATTCAAGGCATGAAACTATTTATAGACATTTTTTCCTTCACATAAACATCCTAACTTTCAGCTCTTATGCTTATTCTATTTACCATACTGCAGCAGCAGCAACAACAACAGTAATAAAAGATATTAATGTAAAATGGTCACCGACAACTTAAATTAAAAATCCCCAGCATCATGCGGACATGGAATTATCCTACATACATTTTTTTTTTTTTTTTGGGGGGGGGGGGTGGCGTTTCCCGTGACTGTTAAGACTTAGGGCTACGTGGCAATACGTGGCATTAACAATTAAGTATGGTAAATAGAATAAGCATAAGAGCTGAAAGTTAGTATGTTTATGTAAAGGAAAAAAATGTCTATAAATAGTTTCATGCCTTGAATTAACCAACGGGTTTTCCCCATCGTTTCGCTGTTTTGCCTTATTGTATTTATAATTTTCTTTAAACGCTTTAAAATTTGTTGGCTAAAGTACTGTGACGCTTTCCATGAGACAAGAAGGTGATGGAAGAGTATAGAAAGGGGTAGAGAGAAAAAGAGAACAGAAGAGAGAAAGGGGGTGAGAGGGGAGGGAGGATGGAGGGAGGGGGAAAGACAGAGAGAAAAGAGAGAAAGGAGAGATGAGAGAGAGATAGAGGGAAGGAGGGAGGATTGATACTCACGCTGGTGCCATGACTCCTGTCTCAGCCGATTACATTATACTGACACCGACCCAACCAGTAGGGAGCACAATCACCAGGGCTCGAACTCGGACCTTTTGCGTCGAAAGCCGATGTTCTACCCCAGGACCACCGCGCCCCCCTCACCAATCAAGAACACTGTCTTAAATAACATTATGATTTAAATAATGGGCGACCGAGTAATGTGCAGTTAGCCAATCGCTCGGTAGACAATACTGAAGAAAATGTCTAAACTTTATTTTTATTTTTTTAATTGCACGCATATCAACAGTGATAATACACATCCTCTATTAAAATGATTTGCAGGTAAGAGTGCAATGCATGTAATACTTAGAAAGTTGTTGATAGTTTTATTATCGACGTTTTTACACAATCATCGTGTTACCAGAGGCGCCATTATATTATGAGGAAAAATTTCAATAATTATGTAAGTAATGATCAATCTTAAATTAATTGGGCACTTTTCTTTTTTTTTTTTTTTTTTTGTTGCACTAAAAACTATAGTAAAAAATATATAGAAATAGAGGGAGCGACAGATAGACAGAGAGAAACAAAAAGACAAAAAAAAATATGTCATCATTTTACATAAGAGCCGTTGGAATTTTTCAATGCCATGCTTCTATTCTAAATGAGAACATAAAATTATCATACAAAGAAAAAAGACCTGTGCGACTTCAATGCAACGTGGTGTTTAAATTTTCATTTCCTTTTTTTACGTTGTTGTTTTTGGTTTGTTTCTTTTGTTTTTTTTGTGTGTGTTTTTGTTTTGTTTTGTTGTTTTTATTTCCATCCACAGCACCGAGAGCTCATACTGTTGGATTCTCTACATGCCGGAATTCTGGTTAATGTGTAACGATATCCTGTGTAAAATACCGTACTAAAAATAATGATGTTTGTGAAAATAAAAATTGTCAGCCAAAATTGTATCCATAAAAGTTGGCTTTGGTTTTGCTATCAAATGCGTGTCCCTACACAAGAATAAAATAGGTCCAATAGTTAATAGGTAAAAAACACACGAAAAGAGCTTTCCGTTGCTCTTCTCTGTTGAAAAAAGGCCTGCACCGTTAATTTGATAATAATTATTGGGCTGTAAAAATAGTAACTTCGTCACCATTCGCTTCATCTGTTTTATGAAATTAACTGAGATAAAATAATATTTCATTATATTTTCAAATTTTAGGGAATGGGGATCAATCAACTACCACAGTCCATTCAACTTTTATATACAATGTATAAAGTCAAATATCTTTACCGTACTTTGAAGTCCCTGTTGTTGTATATCCATGCGGAATCTTTTTTTCTAATCTTTTTTTTTTTCTCTCTCTCTCTCTCTCTTTCTCTCTCTCTCTCT
>RQTK01001661.1:39064-58250 GCA_003991915.1 Elysia chlorotica
GATTTCTGAGTTTCTGAGAGTCAGAGTTGGCATAAAACTAAAGCAAAAAGTGTATTCATTATGATCTTTGCTGTGTGTAAGACAGCCTTTCACAGTGACATTTTTTTACATTCATAAAATACAAAGAAAATTTCCTCTTTATAGTAAATTATACACTTTAACGACCTAATTATAGAGCTAAGGAATGAACAGAGGAGAGATAATTGTGTATTGAGCTACTTTTTTCTTTTCTTTTCCATCTCCAGGGAACTCCACAGCCAATCATGTTAGCTATCAGTACTGCTCCACACTAAACCCATTCAGCAGGATGTACTTGAGCTCAGACAAAGCTATGCTGACATTTGATCTCAAAGAAGGAGCTCAAATTAATGAAGACGATGACTTGATTCTTAAAATCAGCACTCACTTTCCAACTTGTAAGTTAGTAATGAATGTTATTAAAAAAAAATAAAGAATTGTACCAAGGCTGTGTTTGCATACTGTAGAAAATCTTGACCATGGTTTTTCAAGAGGTTTTTTCTTCTTGCCTGCCTTTTGTAATTCTCGTAGAAAGTTTTCAAATAAACGACTTTTTTATATCCAAACCAAGAAAAAGTTTTCAAATAAACGACTTTTTTATATCCAAACCGAGAATTAGAAAAAAAATCAATGCGCCAGTCTTGAGATAAAAATTATATATCTTCACTAAAACATATTTTAAGACTCGTCACCAATCTCATTAAAGTCTTTGAAATAATTAATCAATCAAATCATTTGTTGTTTTTAGTTATTATTTTGGATGATGACTTGGTGATAGATTGGTGTCCTCACTTCATTTGTAACCCCTGATTATCAAATACAGCTATCTCATTAAAGAGGTAACCTTTACTTATTTGATCACTCAGCTGCTGCCTACTTTAAAACACCGCTCAGGGGGGGTTAGTTTTTATTTTATGTCACCACTGATTAAGTTTCTCACAGAACAATATAATTTCTCTCATGGTAGAATAATTTTGTTTAGTTCAGATTTTTTCATTAGAGGAAGTTATCTGTTTTTCTTTCTCCTCATTCCAGACAGTTGTACATCAACTAATCGTGCAACTCTTGAAGTTGCAAAAGATCCTGTCGTGTTTCCATTGCCATTTCTTGTGCATGGAAGGTAAAAAAAGGGGAACAGAGGACAACTTAAAAATGTCAATTGGCAATAATCTACTAAATTATATATAATTATTTATTTATTGTAAATGTAGGCTACTTATGCAACATTGAACTTTCAAAAACAATTTTTTAATATGTCAAATATCATGCGGGTTATACTCTGTGCTTCCTCATAATTTTTTTTTTGTGTTATCAAGAGTTATTTAATCACATACGCTGAAATTGACATATTTTTTTAGACTTAGTGCGTACATAGGACAAATATCAATTACTGCCAATTATCATACATAAGTTCATTGATATGAAATGATGTAATTGAAATTACCCCTGTGTAGAAATACCTGCTTTTTAGGAATGTACTGAAAGAGACCCCTTAAATTTATCAATTTGCCTCCAATTTTTCAATGTTAGAGAATGATCATGGCAACACTGACATTAGTTTTGAATAATTCGACGAAAATCCATGAATCTATTTAATACTTAGATTTTTTTAGTAATGTTTTCTCTTCTATTTTTGGGGTATAAAACCTTGTGGACTAAGTCAATGGATTTTCTCCCTTCCAAGCACACAATCTTCATTAAACCAATTTAACCACATGTACTTTACATGTACATACCAACGTTAAATAAATGCACTCTGTAAAAAAGAGGAATGCATAGAGTATCTTTTTGCATATTTAGAACACCTAGGTTAAATTTGAATGTGATTGAAAAGAAAACCTAAAATATTTAAGGCAATCTTATTGTCGTCCAGACACATATACAAACCAAATACAAAATACTTAGGCCCTATATATGTATTCTTTTCATTTAATTATTTCCTTCGTCCAGCGGTGAAATATGTCCAGTGACCCTTGTGACCCCTGAGGATAACCAGTTTATCCGTGTTGATGTTATGGGAACATCTGATGGAAAAACCTCATGTGATACTGAAGTGATAGATGTGATGGGTTAGTCAACTATTGCTACAATTATTTAACATAGAAATGGATATTTTTATGTACGGAAATTACTAATTGCTTTTAAAGAGTAAGCTGTAAACATGATTTTGCAATACCTTTTATGTTGCACTTTTAAATTATTGTGTACCTTTTTTCACTATGTTCGTATATTTAAAGCAGATGATTATCTTATATTCCAGTTTCTCAACGCACACAGAAAATAGACAAGGAGTGTAACGAAGGGACTGCAACTCCTGTGTATCGTCAAAGCAGCAAAGATGGAGTGGATATCATCTCAAAGACTGGTGCAGTTGTGTATATTCGAGCATCAACAGTCCGTAAGTTATGGCAAGCTTGTATTTTATGGGTTTTTTTTCGCTTTGTCTTTGCTCTCCTTTTAAATGATTTTAATTTCTAAAATAAACATCATTAGTTCATTTCCTTTCTTTTTCTTTAAATCAACAGCTGAGGTATGCTCCGGCATTGTAACCAAGAAGAAAGCGTTTGAAGATGTTGTTTTAAAAGAGCATGTGCCCTCTGCAGATGGTTATCCAAAGTGAGTAGCAAGTGAACAGTTAAATTTTAATTGATTTCTATCTTTCTTTTACAATTAGTCGGATCTGCTTAATCGGGAAATTTCTGGAGAAGCTGTCCTTTCCCGACTATCCAGGTTTTCCCGATTTCCCTGGTCAAGTAGGCCTACTTTAAATACATATAACACACATAAAGCTCTTTAATTTGCGCAAATTAGTAATTACAGTATAAGTACATATGTTATACTGAATATGTATAGCTTAAGAGAGTCACTTTGGGAGGAGGGGGAAGAAGAAAACGATATAAAAACAGGAGTATGATAAGAAGAAGAAGAAGAAGAAGAAGAAGAAGAAGAAGAAGAAGAAGAAGAAGAAGAAGAAGAAGAAGAAGAAGAAGAAGAAGAAGAAGAAGAAGAAGAAGAAGAAGAAGAAGAAGAAGAAGAAGAAGAAGAAGAAGAAGAAGAAGAAGAAGAAGAAGAAGAAGAAGAAGAAGAAGAAGAAGAAGAAGAAGAAGAAGAGGAGGAGGAGGGAGGAGGAGAAGAGGAGGAGGAGGAGGAGGAGGAGGAGGAGAAGGAGGGCAAGGGGAAGGTAAGGAGGAAGAGTAGGAGGAGAAGGAAGAGAAAGAGGAAGAAGAACAAGAACAAGAACAAGAACAAAACAAAAAAGAAGAAGAAAGACGAAGAAGAAGAGGCAAACGAAGAAAAAGGAGGAGGAAGCGGAGTTTATGATTATCCTCAATAGACAAATCGACTTGTTTTTTGCTGGCCATCTTTTACATTCAGTGTTCAGCAATGAATGAAATGTCCAACCTCAAGAAATGCGTTTATACACACACCCAAATACATCTTTACACTTTTTAGCAGTCTCATTAAACAAACCAAACATGTTCGATCTGTTGAACTGACCATGATGTTGGCACGATTGTTTCAAGTGTCTTACAATTGCTAGATTACATTGTGAGAACAAACACAGGCCCTGTCGATGACCATGATTTTCGCACAATTCTAGCGAACGTCTAGATTACCTGTGGAAAATAAACATTGTCGATACTTACCTGAGATGCAATGGACCGTGTAGCCTGCAGTCTGCGTGGCACTGACAGACACACATGGCAACACCCTGGCTCACTTACCGGCGTCTTAAGCATACACAGTTTCCAGTTGCTGAATCCAGGAACTGACTTTATAAGATGTGCGCTTTTCAAGAAAAAGGTGTCAAACAATGTGCCCTTAACTCATCCATTTAATAGTTAAGTGTAAAATATTTTTCCCTATTAACCGGGTAATATTTCCCAATTTATGATGACTTAATATTAAAAAAATTATGTCCCCCTGTATCTTTCCTGATTATGCCGGTTGTCCCAATTTCACATTTCCGTGGGTCCGACTGTAATAATGTTATTGAAAAAAAGCCAAAAAGTAAGCAGCAAATATACATTTTTTTTTACTTTAGAATGAAAACTATTAGAGAAAAGGGAAACAATTTTAAGTAGAGCACTTTAATAAAAAAACATTAACACTTAAAATGATAAATTGAGTATAGGCTACTAGGCATACTTTGATTATAATAGAATACATACATGTAGGCCTATAAAGCTGTCGAATGAAATCAAGAACTTCTGATATTAACTATTTTTTATTGCCAGGACCTTATCATAATACAGGTGCTAGTGCTTTACTGAATATTGTACTCATTTGTATAAATTATAAGAGGTCTATCACTATGAGTTAATTTCCAATTTTTATTTTTTTGTTTATATTTCCAGCCTTGCCCATTGTAGATACCTGATTTCAACAGACAAGCCTGGGGATATAGTCAGCCTTAATATTACATGGAAGAAGGATAAAGATGAAACAGACCTTGCAAATGCTCCAGGAGACTTTATAAAAGTCTATGATGGTGATCAATATAAAAATATGTCACTGTCTGTCTTAATATATTGTGTAGGCTAGTTGAGCATCTTACATAAGTTTTTTTTTAGTTGTTTTTCAGTGCCCTGGTTTGTTTTTACTATAAAAAAAACTTCTTAGACATATCAACCGCTATGAAACAAACAGTTACATATTAATACTCTCATATTTATGTTTTATTCAATTAAAACACAGTATTCATCGAAAACGCTTTGGTTTCTTTTTAAAAAGTTTGCTTTTATATCTTATCTTCAAGAGTAGGGAGCAGTTTTGTTATCCATAGCATGTTCAAATCCGTTGGTTTATATTATAAAAGTTTATAACCAAAATAAAAATATTGCCAAAAATTTTCAGCCATGAATTTTGCTCAGCAAGTGTTATAATTCTAGCCCAACTCTTAAAAGAGCCTGTATTCACTAAGACCATTCGTTGCCACATTTTGTGTATATTCAACTATAAGCACCATAATTTTTTTTAACTGAACTCTTTTTGGGAATTGTAGGTGCCACGGAAGATTCGCCGGTATTATTCTCCAGTTTAGGCAAACCAGAGTTACTGGACAACAAGATTGTAACAGTTCTCAGTACTCAAAAAGACATGCTGCTTGTGTTGGATTCGGATGCTAGAATTACAGGAAATGCTCTCCATATTGCTTACTTTTCACTCACAGGTAAGAAATGTTAATAATTCTCTATACAATGCATTGCCTTAAAATGCCACTAGAAATGGCTTTATGTGCAGGCTGCAATGCACCCAATTTTGGTGGCTTAGTCAGCAATGGTGCACACTCCGAAATTTCAAATCAGCAGTAGAGTGGTTGAGTCAGATATGGGTCTTAAGATTCTACTACAGCACTTAGCTATACTTTTAATGCTAATCCAAAAGAATGTTTAAAAGTCTCAAAGACTTGGTGCCATTATTTGGATTCTCCTGCTGCTATGGAAAAAAAGAAGTTCATGAAAGACAGAAAAAGGTTCCTGAAAAAAAATAATTATAAATTGCTAGTTTGGAATTTTTTTAATAAAAATTCACAAAATTAGAAGAGGAAGAAAGCAGAGAAAAGTAAGTAGGCAAGAAAAATAGAAAAGAAACCTAACGATAAAGAAAAAAAATGATGCAAAAATATCAAGGATGTAAAAGTACTGAGAAAAACAAATAAAAGATATTAGAATATTAGATGGGAAGAATAAGGGAAATAAGTGAATAGAGGGTGCAGTTACAGGAGCTTAAGCCTCACTTTGAAACTATTTAAATATTATGTGCACTTATTTCATATAATCTCTCAGTTGTGAATTTTCATACCTTGTTTAAAAAATTAATCCTTTAAAAAAATCTAAGGCATTAACTCATAACTGTTTCTGATTGAACAAGGAAATTGTCAAATATAATAAATAGAAGCATGTAATAAAATACCCATGTATTTTCCTTTTCTTCTCTTTAAAAGAAACAAATGAATATTTACTCCATAATAAAGGTTAAGATTTATTAATAATCACATAACACATTACATAAATGATAATACAGTTGTGTTTTGTTGTTGTTTTTTTTGGTTTGGTCAGATATTTATAATTAACTTGCAAATGACACTGGATGATTGATGAATAAAATTGTAAAATTTGTATTTGTCTTTTTTTTTTGCAGGTGGAAATTACTGCCCAAGCATGGGTATGAAGATAATGCTTGATCGAGAGGCTCAATATATAATGTCACCCAACTATCCAGATGCTGTGCCTTTGTATGAAAATTTTGTTTTTCTAAATAGCTATCTATATAATTTAAGGAGACAATTTTAATTATTTCACTCAATTCAAGCTAAATATGCAGACCATAATTTTAAAGTTTTCAATAATTGGGTATTAAGTTTTTCTGAAAGTTTGATTCTACTATTAGGCCTACTAAATAATTTTTCTAGAATGATTTATGTCATTGGAAATAAGATAAAGGCATGCTTGGTCTCAATTTCTACTGCTGTCATCGTAGATTTTTTTTTAAATATTAGTACTCTTAACACATATCGCTGTTACATTGCCTAAATCCACACTTTGAAATAAGCTCCAGCAAATCACGCCTTGCTTTAAGTGTGCTTGTTCATCATTTTAAGAAATGTTGATTTGATTTAGTATGAAAAAACATTCCTAGCATATTATTTCGGAACAAATTATTTCTCGCAAAAAAAAAAAAAAAAATTATTTTTAAATATCTTTTTATTTCAAGTTTTGCTTTACCTTTACGTTTATGAATAGGCCCTACTTGTTTTTTTTCCCCTATTGATTTCAATATCCATATAAATGTGATGCAAAAAAGTAACATTCGATCTATTACCAACGAGTAAAAGGTGAATGAAAAGAAGGAAAAAATGTAATAAACTATCATAGCAAAATAGTTTAAATCTGTTCATTCAATATATCAGATAATCATTGTTACTTTCTAGGCATCAGACCTGCCTGTATTACTTGGTCTCTGAGAACCCTGATGATCACATTGTTGTAGAGGTCGTAGATGCAAATCTGCTGTCCCAATGTGAGAACCTGCTCACATTGTATGATGGTAAGGATTCATTTCTTTTTTTGTTGCTGTTTATATGTGGCTTTAAGAAAAATGTGTATACCTACCTTTAATATTTTCTATATCTAAGATCATTCTAGTGATCATACAAGAGATTAATATGATTTGTATAAAAGAAGGATGTTTGAAAATCAAGCTGAAAAAAATTTCTAAACTTTGTTTTCTACATAAATATATGAAGCAAGATTAAAAGAAAGTTGTAACATTCAACCTTTTGATTCCCACTAATAAACACATTTTGTTTTGTCTTATGCTGTAAGTTAAACTTGACTTTTTGGTAATGCTTATTTGAGTAAATGCCAATTTCCTAATGATTCAATTAATTTTATTGTTATTTTCAGATAATTATTGTACTTGACAAAGAAAGATAAAATGATATTGTGTGGCCTACTTCCAGTGTAGAATAATTACTTTGATGCTATACATTGTTGTATTTGTTTGTTTGTTTTTTGTTTTTTGTTTTTTAAGAGTTGTACAGCAGATTAGCCTACATTTTTATCCTTTTACATAGGTGATGTTTCAAATTCTTCAGAGCAGAACGCTCTTGGTCAAGTGTGTGGAAAGGAAAGACCTAAATTTGAACATGATAATGATGTTAGTCTGCTGGCCACAACAGGAGACAAAGCCAACCCGGGTGGCTGGAAGGTCAAAGTCTACGCTCAACCCAAGTTGGCACCTCAACAGTCCCCTCCAAAAGACAGCTCTAGCAGACCTAGTCCTGAAATTAGTGTACTTGTTCTGCTCTCGCTCATCATTGCAAGAACTGTTAATTTGATTTAGAATAAGATGTGTTTAGTATTCTATATTTAGGTGCACTTTTTGTCTATAAAGAATAATGACGAAAAATCTGAAGTTTTTTTTATTGAAAAAAATGTACTTGGTTCTAAATTAGTTTTTCTTTTTTTTTTAAATCTCTAATGACAAATGTCTTCCTCTTCTGCTTTTTAGAAGTTGAATTGTTAATTACATTTCAGAGAGAGGAAGGAAGGGGGGGGGGACTCTTTACATCAAGACAAAACCAATTTACTGTTCATATTAATCCATAATAATTAAAAACATTGTTTGTCAGTATCAAATTATTTGAAAATGATTAAAAAGGCACCTGATACCTTCAGGACATATAAAGGAATGATATTATTCATAATGTTTTCATGGCGAAATCGTAAGATGGGCGTATTGGAAGCCATAATGCAGGCTTGGTAGGTCTGGCACACCGCAGCTCTAATAACACTGTTGATTTGTTTTATCATAATTCAGAATCAATAGTTTCCCTAATTAATTTTTAATTCATTTGAACAACATTTTGAAAGACGTTGTTATTGAAAGGTGCATCAACACTAATTCATGAAAATTACTGAAATTAACAAGTCATACAAGTATAGATTGCTGTTGATATTGAAATACATTAATCCTTGTTGCTTTCATAACTTAATTGTTTGAAACTAAAAGACTAGGGTCAATTTTTTCAAGGTATTTTTGGGGAGTGATTTCGATATTGTGAAGATTTCTAAATCTCTTAAATAGATGATTTACTTTATCTGTTCTTCTATGTCTTTAATGAAAAGATAAACAAATGTTTTTCTTTATCAGTTTCTCAAATATTTGTATCCAAATAAGTATACACTATGTATTATTAACTAGTGGAAAAAGCACTATGGGGAAAAAAGTGTTTATTCATAAATTCATTGAAAATTTGTCTTTTCAAGGTGTTAATTACAGAGAATTATGGCAAGAGCTTGTCAGTTTAAGGCTCTCTGAATTTCATTTTGTGATTGGACACAACATGAAAAAATAACATCTCACCAGAAAGTTATAGCTATTACTTTGCTTTTCACAAAAGTCAACATGTGAGATCAAGTGAGATATCTATTAATTTTCCATTCCTATTTTGTAATTCAAAAACAGATTGAATAATTTCCAATTAATTTGCACTAGGTCCAATACAGAGAAAACATATATGTTTCCCGGTGCTGACAAGTCAATTTGTTTTGGAGTGTAAACTTTTGGATAATGAAAAAAGACACTTTGGACTTTAACAATGGTGCCATTTATTTATACAAAAAAAGTATATTAAATGTATGAAAAATAACTGAGAAATAATTGACGTTTCACTATCTGAAAATGGTCCTTGGTAGAAAAAATTGAATCTACCCTTGAAAAAGAAAAAAAAACACAAAAAAAAACAATCCAGACTTTTTGAGGCAAAATTTTAAATATCATTTCATTTTAACATGTACCTTTAAGTTTAATATCTTTTCATTTTGCACCACTTGCTGTAAAGTGAAAAAAAAACCCCAAAAAAAGCACCCCCCCCAAAAAAACAAAAACAAAAAAAAAAACAAACGAAACTGCCAAATAAGTAAATGTGCTAAATTTGTTATGTTCTTAAAGTACCTTTAACATGCAACACAAATGGGTTGTTTTTTTTAATTAATTTTGCCCAGAATGTATTGTGACATAAAAGATTGTAAATTGTCATACACAGTTACAGATTCTCTCACTCAGTATAACCAAGTCTTTCCCAGGATTATGAAAACATTCTCAAAAAAGGGTGAACATTTTTGAATTTTGCCAAAAGTTCTATGCAGCATTAATTGCCTATTCATTATAATTGTGGGCAGTAGGCCCTAGATATAACTCTTTTGAAGTTTAAATCTTATCATTATTTTGGCTTTAGCAAAGTCCTCATTTTATACTTTTCATATTCAAAAAACTCATTTTTTGTTCTTGACTTCTCTAGGATTTCATCATCACTGTATATGCCTACAATTGTATAGGGCCTAGGCCTAAGTATATTTAATTCACTGTGTTATATTCTGTATCATATTGTACTGTCACCTTTATGCCTGTTAAAATATTACTGGTCTGCTGTGAACTCTTTCAAGAGCTTTCTTTACTTCAGTAGCTTTATTATTTTTATACTTCAAATCCTGCTCCATCATCTATTGTTAACAGACTCTATTGATTTTACAAGGTTGAAGACAGAGCACCTAGTGATGAACTGGCTACATAGACTGTTTATAATACACATTAAACTGAATGTTTTCAGATTATCTTTACCAATATTGAACTATAAGATCCATCCATATCCCTTCCGCTATGTTCAAAATGACTTTTACTTATATACGCAAAATTAATTGTCTATAGATTTAAGTATAAGTGCTATTGAATATTTTACCATAACATTATTGTGATGGTTCCAGTTGCTGCCACTACTACTTTACCAGACACCACTGCAATTATTATTGCAGAGTACTACTACTTCTACTGCTACTTTTAGCTTTACTTAAACTAATTTCACTTCTACTTCAATTTTTTACTACTGATATTACAATCATTTGTACAATCAGTGTCATTATGGAATTATACGATTGCCATTAAATAAGTACAAAAGCTACCCTATACTAATCTTACCTTTAGAACTAAGATATGTTTTGTGTTATTCTTTTATTTCTACATGTTCTATGTCTTCTTTGTTTTACTGTTTCATAACTTTGACTTTGTTTTAGTCTAAGCTAATTTTCCTTACCAAATTAATGCCCACATTTAACAAAACGTCAGCGTTCAGAGTCTGTTTAAAGGATCTATCCTTATATTCACAGATTTTTCCTTCAATATTTTAAGGGGGGCGCGGTGGTCGAGGGGTAGAACATCGGCTTCCGACGCAAAAGGTCCCGAGTTCGAATCCTGGCTGTTGCGCTCCCTACTGGTTGGGTTGGTGTCAGTATAATGTGACCGGCTGAGACAGGAGTCATGGTATCCCCGCCCTGTCTCGTGTGTGGCAGCACATAAAATTGTCAGACGTCCGTCTTGGGGCCCGTCCACAATATAGCATATATAGTGCTGCTGTTGGACGTTAAACCAACCCAACAACAACAACAACAACAACAACAATTTCAATGTTTAAATCTCTTTTGGTAGATGCATAAGTAGGCCTAAAGAGTTTTATTTTTTTTTTTATTTTTTTTTTTCTTCTTGTGTGAGACATGTGTTTTAGTACGCTCCCTACTGGTTGGGTTGGTGTCAGTATAATGTGACCGGCTGAGACAGGAGTCATGGTATCCCCGCCCTGTCTCGTGTGTGGCAGCACATAAAATTGTCAGACGTCCGTCTTGGGGCCCGTCCACAATATAGCCTATATAGTGCTGCTGTTGGACGTTAAACCAACCCAACAACAACAACAACAACAACAAATCAATATTTAAATCTCTTTTGGTAGATGCATAAGTAGGCCTAAAGAGTTTTATTTTTATTTTTATTTTTTTTTTTCTTCTTGTGTGAGACATGTGTTTTAGTTTGAAACATATGTTTACACTAAAGTCAACGAAAAAAAAATTCAACTACCGGTACTAACAATCTCTTACAGTGTAATTTTCATTTTCCTGTATTTTTTTCTTGTTTGATTTCTTTTCTCTTTTTCAATTTTGCTTTAATAGATGCTTAAGTTTAGCCTATGAATGTTCCATGGAGGCTCACTTCTAGATTTTTTTTTTATAACCTTGTGACCTCTCTGTGGATTTCTGTAATCCCATACTTAAGAGCTTTTTCGTTGTTATCCTTCTGAGTTGTTTGCACTCTCCACAAATGTTATATAAATTATAATTATACATATATCCTCATTAGAAAACTGACTATTATTTGAGAATGTCATTTAATAAACCTGTTATAATTGCTAAATGTATTGCCTGGTTTAATTTCATTGAAGGTAAATTGTGTCTATTGTTTTTCTAAGAGCTATATGTCTTCATAACAAAATATTCTTTGTTTTGTCTTTATGTCATGGGTTACAATAAAAAGATTAATCTTTCACATTGTGTCATGGACAAAAGTTTTAATGTCAGTTCCCCCTTTCTTAATTTTAAATATGGTGAATTTAGTTATAAGAAATACTTTACAGTTACATATGCTTATATCCCTATTGTATTCTTTCTCTTAACTTGCAAGAGCTGCATGCCCTGAAAGAGAGCAGTACAAATTGTTATTTAGATCACTTGAGACAAAATAAGGTGCTATGGATCAAATCAACTTCATTGTTTTAAAGAGAGTAGAAATGGAAACAAAACTGAATTGTATGATTGCACATAAAATGTTTCACTCAACAACAGGACAGGTATTAAGGACAAGGAAAAGTTCGGAAATTTTAAATTTTTAAAATTTTCTTGTGTTATGTACTTTTTGAACATAAAAAAAATTACTGTATATCTTATACAGTTTTATAAAGAAGTTTTAAAAATTGTATTTTACAGAATTTGTCACTGAAAAAAAATCTCAATATCTCAACAGGAACAAAATGTTATAAAAGAATATTTTAAACCTTGGAACTAAAAAAAAAAAAGAATGCTCATTATAATTCTTATGAAACTGTGCACATCAAACTTTGCACACTTAAAAAAAAATTATTTTTTTCACTAATTTTTCCATAGTGTCTTAATTTGAAATAAAAGTTGATCAAGAGACTTTTGGTTTTTACAAAATGAGAAAACTGCCACTGTTAGTTGAACTGTGTTGTGAAATAAAATATTTCTTTTTGAAAGAAGGTGAGAAAGCAATTTCTGTGGATCTGTTAGTGGGAAACAATGACTTTGTAATGCCTTGGAAGCAAAACTAAGGAATACAAAACTTTTCAATGCAATTGAATCAACATTTTGGGCGCTAGCTTTCCTACAAAATTGATGCTACATCTTTATCTAATAAATTGGGTGCATGAAATTATGTGTACAGAGTAAAAAATTACATCGTTTCTCGTATGAGCCACATATAAATTTTGGTTAGCTATTGGCACTATCAGTAAACGAGTGAGACTAGCTATTTCATTGGTAAAAATAGATAGTGGATAATTCTCATATATTCTAAAAATACAGAAGCTATTCTTAAACTAAGTAAACTAATGATTCTGCTTCCATACAAACTTCTAAAAATAGTTTTAATAAATGGTTAAACCATTAAAAATAATAACTAGATACATTTCAACCGTTTTTTTTAATTAATGGGGAAAAGAAGGGAGTTAAAAAGCCTTATTGGGGCCTACAAAGGTAAAGAACTCTCGCCAACCCTTTTGTTTTTCTTGACAACATTGTCTATTTCGAAAGTGAAAGCTCATAGCCTAACCCGAAAAACTAAATTCAGCTCGCCCAATAGGCACCAGACAGCTGTATCAATGTTGTTTTCCAAATGTGTACAAACATTTAAGCCTATATATTTGAATCACAATATAAAGAAATTGACGGCTAACTCTAGAATAAGGTCCAGCCAAAATCTGCGCAGAGCGACGTTGTCAATTTGCGCTGCAAAGAAATCAAAGTTTGCTGCTGGTGTGCCTGTGGTATTCAACCGCTGTGGGAAAGAAAATACACACAATTGTTTTCAAAGAATTAACTTTTCTATCCCAATGTCTTCGAGTGTAAAGGGTGCAGATAACATGGATTCAAATCGGCTTGTTTGGATTGACCTTGAGGTGACTAGGACAATATAGACATAGTTTAGATTTTAGATTAACTGGCCTCTGAATAGATTCTAGGTCTAGATTTAGATTTTTTAAAATGAAACTAATTGGTTACCGGTACCCGTTCGATGAAGGGAGTGTCAGAGAGAGAGAGAGAGGGAGACTACAGAGAGAGAGATGCATAGGATCTAGTTATCACCTGTGGAAAGAGATTTTAGTCATCACAGGAGGAAAAATAACCTATGGAGAAAGATGATTTGAGGGCCCATGAGGTGACAAACCTGACCTTGTGGATTCCATCCATTCATTCTCACTTCTGTACGGCAAGAAAAATCAACTGGAATGCCCCGTTTGTGGCGAGGAGTTAACCTTCCTATTGAAGAACCCCCTTGTCTTTTACGTAGAATTTTTTATTTCTAAGATCTATCTAGATTGAGATTCTTTGCTAATTTTGAAGAGCATTTTCAACCTCTCTGAATTCAAGTATGCCATTGGTGTTTTAATTGCTTTGCATTCAGAGCCGTTTTTTGTCACGAAAAATCGAACGTACAGCGTTCGTTATATGTCATGAAGGGGTTAATTTTTATTAAAACTTCCTTTATAAAATTGGGTATCCCACATTGTCCTTATTAATATTATTGGTGTCTTTGATACTAAAATTCAAAAGACATCAATATAAAAGGCTATGTCTGCTATGTATTTAGGTAATAATTTCGTTTTTGAGATAATCTCAAAGTTTGGACGGGCTATGACTGGCTTTAAATCTCAAATCATTTTTCTGATGGTTCTTTCTAATTTGAAATTATACTTGACCGAAAATGGTTTTCCAATAACAAAGCGCTCTCAATTTCAGATGACTGGACTAGATGTGGAAAAAGAAAGAATTATTGAAATAGCTTGTCTCATAACTGAGGGAGATCTAACCATCGTGGAAAAGGTAAATTTAACTCATGTGGAGTTTTGAATTATAACAGTGTGGCTTTTTTAAAAACATTTAAAAAATGGGCATTTATTAGATCACACCCCAAATTCTCTACCTACAACTTTCCCTTTGCCTCTTTATTCGCAACACACACACGCACACACACACACACACACATCTCATTTTTAAACTGGCAGATTTATCTCTGTGATGGCCTATCATGTTCAATGGTTGTTCATATATATGCTCCCTTTTCACTTTCCCCTACCCATTCTGCTTATCATTTTTCATTATTTGACCCTTCCCTTTTACAGTGCACTAAATTTCAAGATTGATGTTAGTCATGGCTTGTGGGAGAAGATTTTTTAGCAACGAGTCGGCAGATCTTTGGTGCTCTAGTTTTAAACTGGATTTAATGTCAGTTATCTAATTTTGAAAGCTTGCTGATGCTACTGGTTTGTTGGATCCAGGTTTAACATTTATAAGCTTAGTTCATTGGATAAAAGATAGTTTACTAAAGACAAAGAAGAAGAAGATTGTTTCTATCTCTTCATTAAATTAATGTAGATTGTTCTTAGAATCCGAGTCTGTTTTATTCGAGTTGTTCTGTATTGTTTTAAGATTGGAGTACTAAAGTTTTTAGTTCCCTTTAATGCATTCACCATATTTTCACTCTCTGGTTTATCTCTCACATGGTTTCAACAAAAAAACAAAAAATTTGTGTTCATGTAAATTTTCAGGGACCAAATCTTGTCATTCACCAAGACAATAAATTCTTAGACGGCATGGATGAGTGGTGTACTCTGCATCACGGTCAGGTAAATATTATGTTTTAAACTGCATTTTTTTAACCATTCTACCAGGAACCCACCAATTTGTATGTTTATCAGTTTAAGGATCAAAACTTTTGTTTTCAAATGTTCCAATTTTCCCTTAATTTTCTATGGCTTAACATGTTATTAAATTTAAAACTAACCGCATTTGATATAGAAATTAATACTTACCTTTTAGTAAGCTTAGACATTGATTCAAAGTGATAACATTTATAATTGCCTATTGTCTCACATCTGAAAATGATAGTGTTTAATTCACTTACATGTTCTCAATATGTGATTAGCTTCATATTGTTCTTTGTCTATCTGCAGCTACATTACCTATTTACATTCAAGTGACATCTGAGTGGGCATCTTTAACTCTAACTTTAATCTCATTATAAAATCGTAATTTCACCTAAATATCTGTAAGATCTAACTAAGCAAAGCTGTATAGACCTCTTAAAATAACTATCTTTCAGTCTGGTCTAACTGAGGCAGTGAGGAACAGCTCAATCTCTACAGAAGAAGCAGAGGCAAAGGTCCTGAGCTTTGTCAGTCAACACGTGCCCCCAGGGAAGTGTCCTCTGGCAGGCAACTCGGTTGGCACTGACAAACTGTTCTTGGAGCGTTATATGCCCAAGCTGGCTAAGCACTTACACTACAGGATCGTGGACGTCAGTACTATCAAAGAGCTGTGCAGGTAAGTCCTCCCCTCTCTCCCTTTATCTTATCCTATGGCTCTACATTATACTTCCTCTAGGCATGGTCACTTTCTATTTCATTTCTGATCTTGAATTCTGCCTATTTCCATGTTATCCTAATTGAAATAGAAGATCCTGTGAAGTGAAATATTAATCATAAATAGCTGTGGGAAAACATTATTTTAATGTTTTTGTGATTTTGAGATCTGCATGTGCATTTCTCGGATAGATTTTAGTTTACCACTAAAGTTCAGTGTGATCTACATTTGTTTATCCCCATTACTGTTAATAATCTTTAATAAGCTGATAATACCTGTGGAACTGCATTATCTTTAAGGCTTTGCCTGTACTGTTTTTCTTTAAAAGAAAAATATTTACATCTCTTTTTTTCCCTAATTGGAACAGACGGTGGTATCCTGAAGACTTCAAAAAAGCACCAGCAAAAAAACTTTCACACAGGTAATTTTGGAACCACCACTTTAGCCCCATCCATGGAGAAATCAAAGATAAATTCACCTTCTGTTAGGTTGCTTTTAGTTTTACACTTTTATTGTCAATTTAACCTAGCAGGTTTATAATCTTTTTCTTTATACAGCCCTTATTGCGATTTTTTTCTCAAAATAGTATTTTAAACCGATATATTATTAGATAAGTATTCCCTTCTCCATGTCAATTTAAAGTTGCTTGATAAGTCTTGTTATATAAAGACTGTATGTGTATCAATCAGAGAAAAATGTGTAAAACAACTTCCATAAAGCCCCATACATCAGACCCAGCTTTAAGTAACTCACGCTACATTACATTTTAGGAATATTAAAATTAAACAACAAATTTAAAGAAACGATTTTAAATATTTAAATTATGACCTTATGAATAATCCTGTTGGTGTAATGTCGACAACTCAGTATTCTACCAGTCCTGGCTTTCTATGTTCAGTCTTTTGTGTAAAGTTGACAAACAAATCTTATTTACAACGTGAATCTTTTGAATATGTCACCCTTTCTAAAGCTTTGCCATATTGGGTGCAGATAAAGTATAGTTCTTACTGGAAAATAATTCGATTTTATAGTGTATCATTTTGTTTTTCCTTGTTATAATATTTAGTTTCCACACATAGTTTTACATTATTTTTTTTTACAATGCATGATATGATGCAGAGCATAGAAGAATGCAATAACTGTATCTTATTTTTGGTTACACATTTTTATAATCTTTTTATTTTTTTTAACAGAGCAATGGATGATATTGTGGAGAGCATAGAAGAACTCAAGTACTACCAGGCTGCAGTTTTCAAGTCATGACACAATTCATTTCTCAACACAATGTCTTAGTAATCTCAGATGTTTTATGTCATTGATTTTTAAACTAATAAAAAGATGAAGGAAACGATAGTCCTGCCTGTTTCAGTTTTTAATGATGTAGAGCTGGATCACAGTTAGTTCCTAATTGCTCACTGATGGTTAGTTTTATATCTGTGTGCCTTTTCTTAGGTTTTGAATATTGTGATTGCGCATTGAATGAATAGGAATAATGTACCTGTATTTTGGTTACATGTATTACCAATTTTTGTTCCCCATATTGATTTTGAAAAATAAGTGGCAAAACAGGCACTAAAAAGTCTTGGTCATGTGAAATGAGTTTGGTTTTGAATTTTTTTTTTTTTAATAGAATCCTACATTGTAGTTGTAGAATCTACATAATGATTGTTTTCTTGTGTACTTTCTAACGCACCGAGTGGGGACATATTTCTCTACATTATCATGTAAGTATATGAGTGTGCACATCATGTCTAGAATTTACATAGACGTTAATGCCCACCTACGTTGACTGACTATATGAAAACAAAAATTGTAATATATTTGCATTTAAAATATTACACAAATCATTTGTCTTAATCAGCAAAGGAAAATTTTACTGAATAAAGTATGTATACTGTACAGCTCTCTGAATTCCAGATTCATGTACATAATTTTGTACGAAGCAATAATCTCTTTGTATGACCCACTTCTATTGGTATGTTAAAGAGTTGTATCGATGGTTTGAATGAGTTATTACTATTTTGTTTTTATCAATACTGTCAGTTCCTTTTGTTCATACTGCAGATACATTGAACTAACTCAATTCATTAGTGGCCAAAACATTTTATTTACAAGAAAACTACATTCTTGGCAACAAAAAATGCAATATGTTATACTAATTTTAGAAAAACAGTGTTAGCCGGCATTATTGTTATCACCTATGATGCCAGTTAGTCTCAATTCTCATAATTAAGACTTTAAAGTTTCACTGAAGCGCGTAAATTGGCAGAGAATAATTTTATAGTGTTTGTATGGTTACTAGTCTTTAAGGAATCTGTAATCTAAAAAAAAAAAAAAAAGGAACGACAAAACCACACAATAAATTTGTATTTTACTTGCGAGTACAATGGACTAAATGAGTTACGTTTATAATTTCCAAGTATTTACAAGATTGAGCTCTAAGTGCAAAGAAAGATAATCCTAATCTACTTCCAAAGAAGAGTTAAAGGGTTTCACTTGAGGGCCCAGTCTCTGGGCATCCTAGATGTTCTTTGAGGAATTAATCTTTTACAAAACTACTTTGTATCCCACCCTCTTCACATGTAAGCAAGGGGTATTGTTACACAGTCAAAAGCACTCGCCACTTCTAATCGGAATCAAATCTTGAATATGGTCGCTTTGTTCTGTGTTGAATAAGTCGGCATAGTGTGATTGACTTAGACATAGGTCTGTGTAGAATCACGTAACTAAAAATTATCGATGCTTGCCTCAGTACCCGTCCAAGAAATAGATGGTTCCTTAGGGTGGATGGGAACAACCAAGAAACACATACCGGGTAATGGTATTATTGTTATCCCCTCTTTGACTCCGTGTAGTTGTACTAGAAGCTTGTGAGAAAAAAAGTTCGATCGAGCCAGCTCTGAACATAAGAGTTGAGTTGAGTTACTTGCTTAGAGCCCAACGTCATCACTATATAGTCTATATTTTAGACGATTACCAAGACAAACATCTATCAATTTTACTTGCTGCCACAGACAGAGAGAGTGTGTGTAGAGACTATGCCTCAGTCAGTCACTTAATACAGTCATGCACTGATACTGTTCGAAGCAGTAAAGAACGAAATCGGAATGCATTTAATAACTTTTCTGACCAACCGTGGGTTTCGAACTAGGAGTCTCCAGATCGGGACACCGACGCTTTAC
>RQTK01001662.1:0-37618 GCA_003991915.1 Elysia chlorotica
GTCTTTTATCCTGTAATGATAATATATTGAATTTAACGAGCTGGGGCTGATAGCGTGGGATATCAATGTTTTTCAGCTAACTGTAAAAAGCAATGCAATAAAAAAAAAGATGATATAGTGGTTACCACATACACCACACACTTACTTACATGATGGTTACATTTGCTTAACTTTACTACAAAATGATACCCTGCATGATCATGGAAAAATAAATTAAGTTTTACTAAAAAGTCAACTATGATTAATAGCAGGCTCTAAATACTTCTGAAATAACATATTAAGGAAGAATGGGTATATGCATGCAACTAAAAGGATGTTCTTTATGTTCACAGTTGAAAACAATTCTTTGGGAACAGTATATCTCTCTATATCCGACTGACTTCTCTAGGTTAGAATAGCATAATACTATTGCTTAAATCAGAAAATCACCTTATTGTTTCTATAGGTCTCTTCAACGTATGGTGCTTGTATCAAACAGAATGAGAAATCATCTCTGCCCCTAAAAAAACAACAAAACAAAACAAAAATAAAACCAAAATACAATACACAATAAACAACAAAGAAAAATAAACAGAAACAAACAGCAACGATCATTAAAAATACAATCAATAGAAAACTAGACAACTAAAAACAAAATCAAAAGAAACACAAAGTTTATTTAAATTAAAGGCGAAGAGAGAGAGAGAGAGAGAGAGAGAGAGAGAGAGAGAGAGAGAGAGAGAGAGGAAGACCGATATAGAGAAAGAGAGAGAAACATACGGACAGACAGACAAACCATAGCTCTTTCTAATTCATTTTTTGGTTACATTTAATCAGCGGAGCAACCAAGGCCAACAACCTTCTTTCTATGCACGTAAACACATTGATATTCAAATAATTTCAGCTTAAAATGTGCATTACTCTTGCTCTCAGACGCGTACCGACTGTTGACATTCACACGGATAATGGGTTTCGTTTCAACTCTTTCGAATTAATTCATAATTATTTTGGCTTCGCATGGGTGCTCTCACACGACAGTTTTCAGTTTGAGATGCAGTACAGTTGAGCCGCAGGGGCCTATTCTTTATGTCTTTTCAGTAAAAAAGCGGGAAGAATTCATAGAAAGTATTTTTTGCTGTATTTTTATTTTTTGACCAAATATAGCTATGTATCTCTCAATCACCTGACGTCAACGCCGACAAAATAACAAAAACGATTTTCTTCGCATGGCGGCAGATCTGAGCGTTGCGAAGCCTCGTATAGTTCTAGGCGACCTCGTCAATCTCGACCTGGAGGAAGTTGATGCACCGTCTAGGGTCACGTGCCCTCATCATGATAGTTGCACTCCATCTACCCTGGGCAGGATCTAGACCATGAACCAAAAGGCACCACCCATTTTTATCATGTGATGCACGTGTGTGGTTTTCTCAAAGTCGTCCTGTTAATCGCCATCTTCTAACGGCTACCTCTCCCTCCAGCAGTCTATGGTTACCCTATTTAAAATCTCCTCAATTTATTTTTTCTTGGCACTTTATCCAAGGGATATGTTTTAATCAATGTTTGCAGTTTCTTTAGACTTCATGTCATAGCCTTCCATGTTTTGCGTCAATATGGCAAAACTGATTTCATATTTAAATTTTAAAAAAGCTGATCTTAGTCTGTTGCTTACCAGATGTCCTAAAGTTGTGCGAACGCTGATCTTGCCTTTACTACTTTCGCTTTTATGTCGACCGTCCTTCCTCTTTTCAGATCAATATTTCCAAGATCCTACTTCCTTTGGAACAATTTCTTCTAGTTTGGCTGTGTCCCGTGCAGCTATCCCAGATTTTAGGACTTTTGTTTTTCCTTAAAGAATGTGGAGTTCCAACCTTTAGGACATGTTGTGATTATTTGTTTCGCATTTGCCATAGGACACCACATCAAGGTTATCTGTATAATTCAAGGTCTAACGCCTCTTAGCCTTAAGGACATCTGAGGGTCAATATTGATAAATTTCACTTCTCACAAAAATGGTCCCTCTGCTTTCTCTAATTATTCAAGAATAAAGTTGAGTTGAGTTGGTTTTAACGTCCATCATCAGCACTATATAGGCTATATTGTGGACGGGCCTCAAGACATACGTCTGACAATTGCATGTGCTGCCACAAACGAGACAGGGCGGGGATACCATGACTTCTGTCTCAGCCGGTCACATTATACTGACACCGACCCAACCAGTATTGAACGCAACCGCCAGGATTCGAACTCGGGACCTTTTGCGTCGGAAGCCGATGTTCTACCCCTGGACCACCGCGCCCCCCTCAAGAATAAAGAAACATAATGAAAACAGATTGAACCAGTTAACAATTTATCCTTTTTTCACATTTTTTTCCTAATTTTGCACCCCAAAATATGTTCATTTCCTGTATGACATTCCACATGACAATATAAAATAACTTAATACACATTTTACTAACTATATCGATTTAAATATCACTGTCGTCATAAAGAAATGAACTCATCATCTACAATTGAATGAAATTTCTTCGTTTTTTAACCACTTAATTTTAGAATACAAGTTGTAGACCCTGTTATCTATAAAAATTTCATAAGTTTTTCAAAGATTTAGACTTCGTCAATTTGTGTCGGTGGTTTTCTATAACTTTTTATATTGGATTCAAGCAAATCAAATGTGGGAAGTCACCAGGGTGAGACAACATACCAGGAAAATTCATCAAAAACTCTGGAGATACAGGCAGGAAAGCAATACAACATCTCTGTTGCCAAATTTGGAAACATCAGGAATGGCCTGACGACTGGAAGATCCAAGAATTTGTCATGCTCTACAAAAGTGGTAGTGTAAAAGAATGCAGTAACTACCAGACAATTGCTCTTATCTGTCACGTCAGCAAAGTACTGCTAATAATTATACTCAACAGAATGAAGCATAAAATTCAACGTGAACTCTCACACTGCCAACCAGGGTATAGATCTAACAGAGGCACCACTGACATACTTTTTGTGCTACAAATAATCATAGAGAAAACAAGAGATGGTAATTAGGAAGCATCTCTTATTTCCTCTATGACTTCGTTATACAAAAACCAAAAAAAGCAACAATCAGATGGAATGGTGATTATTGTGAACCTTTCTATATTGAAAAAGGTGTTAGACAGGGTTGTGTACTATCTCCCCATCTTTTTAACATCTATACAGAGCAAATCATGAAACAGGCAAATGTGGATGGTCTCGGTGTAAATCTCGGTGGTCGAGATATAACAAACTTCAGGTATGCGACGACACTGTCTTGCTTTCAGATAATAATTATAACAAGCATGAAAAGGATTCTTCACAGAGTTGATACAGATGGACATGAAGCAGGGTTACACTTAAACGCAAAGAAAACGAAAGTCATGCATGTAAGTGGAGGCAACCACCAAGAAGTAACATCAGACATCACTTTAAATGGCACCAAACTAGAGAATCTTATGTTCTTTAAATACTTAGGGTCTTACAAGACAGAATATGGAAAATGCAGGACAGATAAAAATAATGTCAGAATAGGTCAAGCAAATCAAACAATGGTGCAGTTAAATAACATTTAAGGACCGGTCCTTACCACTTCAACTGAAACTGAAGATATTGAAATGCCTAATCTGGCCAGTCATGATGTATGAATTGCGGCATGGACACGTAGAAAAGCAGATGAAAAGAAGATAGAGGCAGCAGAAATGTGTCTCTACAGAAGGTTATTGAGAGTGAAATGAACGACAATTGAACCAACAAGAGCGTTTTGAAGGAGATTGGAAGCCCTAAACTCATGCTTAAAACAATCAATGTAAGAATGCTGAGATATGTTGGGCATGCATACCGTCACACAGTCACAGGGTTGATGCCAAATGTCCTGCAAGGCAGAACCCAGTCGATACGCAAAAAGGGAAGACCACCAACATCATACATTGAAAACACCAAGAAGACTCTGGGCCTTAATTTTCAAAGCATCACCCACGACAATCAGGACAGGAACAAAGCATCAAGTAGGACAGCAACCACCGTAACCGAAGACGATGACAGATGATGAGATCGATTCAACACAAATTTGAGACGCAGAAAGGTTTTTACAGGTACCAAAGCAATCTTGTATCGAAGGATATTTATCTAAATATGGCTTTTGTCGAACATAGAGAGGCCATTCTGTCAGTTTCCAATATTTCTACAATTGCTATTTTGTGTATATCCACAACCTCGACCATATTTGATGAATGTACTAATCCTTCTATACAAGTTAGTTAAGTAATATCAAGTTAATATACACCAAGCTTCAGTTAATTCCATTTATAAATTAAAAAAGACTTAGGAAAAAAACTCGTTAAAAAATCCAAGTTAGCCGCCAGATTATATGAAAAAAATTAACCATCTGATAGTAAGCTAACACGCATGCGAAAACAAGAACTTGGCCAGAACTTTACATTCTAGTATACATGTACTGATACCGACCTACTGCATCGGATAGCAACGCTCTAGCCCCTGTACCTACATGCCAACCTTTTCAGAAAAGCCTCTCACTACCAGCTTCTGCTTTTATTGTTGTTGTTGTTGTTTTTTTGTCTGTGCATTTCCTGTCCGACTTAAAATATGACGGACCGGCGGTATATTGAATTACTATAGTGTAAGAAAAAGATCTAAGTTTATACTAGCGTTGTACTTGCTAACCCTACACACCACTGTGTGGAACACAATGCTTTAGTGTTAGAGGCGCAATGGTAATGATTTAGACTTACCTGTAGTATTCATCTTTATAGTTAACCTTAACTTTTAGACGGAGACATCCTGGTGTCGTGTTTCGTTTGAAATATATTTTGTGGGAAGAGCCTTTATTGTAAAAAAAAAAAAAAAACCAAAAAGCTACGATTTTTACAAATCTGATAAGAAATTTTGGTCCGTGGATTAGATTTTTCAAAAGATTTTGACCATGGCACTAGCAATTCTTGGACATATTATAGACCAAAATTCGCATAACAAATTTATACTATACATAATCTGTATTACCTACTTCTCTACCTGAAGTACTATTTAATAGCAATTTACTATTCTAAATTGTCTTTCCAATATTATGTTTAAATCATACCAAGTAACAACAAACCCAACATCTATTGCTTAAAATGAATGACTATTTCCACTTACCCGATAATGTATTTTTATGAATGTCTTCTCATTCTCCTTAGTTTTCTATACAATTAAGTAAGCCCACTCTTTTTTGCTTCAGAATTATATAGACGAACCAATTCCAAGGCTGCGAGTTTAACTAACGTTATTGGTAAGTACTATTGAACCCTCAAGTGGTTTATGCGTGTGGCGTTATTTAACATCAGCAAGCGCTGCATAATTTCACACGCTTATTGGTGTAAGCATAATAACTATGTATCTTAATTTAAATGATAAAAATGGCAACAACAAAAAATTCAGCGTAATATTTGAATATTCACAGTCATGCCCCAATAAATTTCTACACACAAAGAAAAAAAAGAAGCAAAGGGAGTGTATTGCAACATTAGTGTGTAGCATTATAAAAGAGAAACTTAGATATGTATATCTCCCAATTAAACTTCAAATGGTTTGTAGGGGGAAATGAGTATTTGAGTTTTCTGGATTCTGAATGTAGGACGATAATGATGCGGGCGGTTTTTCCGATGATCAAGGTATTGGTTGTGACAGAATGATGCTGGTGGTTGTGATGGCCGTCCTCAAGGCGGTGCCCGTGATTATATTGATGCTGACGACAACAATGGTGATGCTTATGATGGTGCTAGGAAGGCAAACCAGCTCAAGTCGCAGGGCATAATGATTGGTCTCCCGATCGGGAATCCACGGTTCAATGCCCATGATTGGTCAAACATTTATTTGTTGATTTCGTCCCCTACTAGTTACTAGGAGATGAGTAGAGCGAGGAGAGTGTGAAAAAGGAGAAGACTTTAGGAGAATAAACGAAACACTTTGAAAGGTCTCTTAAACTACCGTCTGATTGTAGGTGGAAGAGTTTATTCGATTCTAAACGTAAGACAGACAGATATGAGGTTGAAGTTAGTTGATGCCTGTTGGCCCAGATGATTTAATATCACCCCTCTTATGACTAAACAAAATACTGAACTTGTTTCTTTAAAAAACTCTGAATCCATATCACATGATTATCTATGAAGTGTTTTTTGTTTGGCGTCTTGAAGTGCAATGTTAGGACGGTTCGCGAGACTAATGTCTGATAATTGTACGAGCTGCAACACAGAGACATAAATGATATACCACGACATCAGATTCTGTCTCAGCTGATGGGACTGTCTACAATGTTGCCTATATAATGCTGACGTTAGACATACAAACAAGCAACTGGTGGGTGCGTTATACTTAAACGTTGCCCCACTCCCTTCCTATATGAACTGTATTTGACAAGTCGCTATAAGATAAACTATAGATATGCATAGGGTTTATGTTCGAGAACTTGTTTTGCAGCCATAAGTAAGGTCTACAAGCGCATAGGGATTTTTATTTATGTTAAAACAAAACAAAATAAGAATAAAATTAAGTAGATTGGAGTGGGCAGTTTTTTCTGTTAAACGTGGTGACCGAGTGAATATAAAATAGATTTAGGTATCAACTATGGTGCAATTATCAGGCATGATAACCCTAGCCTGTTTCTGAAACAATGCATCAGATTCAAAAGTACATTTATAAGTCTCTCTATGGAAAAGCATTCCCAGTGTTGAGTGGAACACAGTACATGTGTACTTACATAAAGTTCGACGGTAGCGTGCGATGGTAGAAAGATACTGCCACAGGTACAACACAGTCACTCTCCTCTCTGAATCCAAGCCCCCAGGCCCACTGACCGTGACTGGCTGTGCGGTGTATGTCGACGCTGCCTGGTCGGTCTCTAGACTGGGTAGGTCCCCGTGAACTCAGTCGCGCGGCACGGTGTAAACACAGGCCTGCCAACCGGCCAGGCAATGTCCAAAGGTTGGTGGTTGGGTTGGTTTAACGTCCAACAGCAGCACTATATCATTATCAATATCCAAAGGTTGGTGGTTGGGTTGGTTTAACGTCCAACAGCAGCAGTATATTATTATCAATATCCAAAGGAACGTTTGGTCATAATAATGGGAAAAGTTCAGCCGCATTAAGCTACTGTTAGGATACTTATTCCAACAAATGCGTTGTTGTTGTTTCGTGGGGGGGGGGGGGGGGGGGGGCCCGGGGGAAAAACGGTTTGGCCCAGGGGGGCGGTGGCCAGAGGTAAACATCGGCTTCCGACGCGAAAGGTCCCAAGTTCGAATCCTGGCGGTTGCGTTCCCTACTGGTTGGATCGGTGTCAGTATAATGTGTCCGGCTGAGACAGGAGTCATGGTATCCCCGCCTTGTCTCGCATAAAATTGTCAGACGTCCAATATAGCCTATATTGCGTTAAAACCAACTCAACTCAACCCGTTGTTTCGTTTTGGCCTACGGTTGGCAGCTCTAAACCACTACCGGTTCGTTCTGAGCCTTGGTTGTATACATTTTCTGTGGCACGTGACAATCGACCAGATTTCTAATCAGTGCATAAGGACATTGAGGCTAGAGGAGGGACCAGGTGGTCAAGGGTAGACTGTGGAATTTCTTTTTGGAAGTTTGCGAGTTCGGTCGCCACCCCGACCACCACGTTTATTGTTTATTGTACTGGATGGGTCGTTGTCAGTATAAAGGAGCCAGCTTTGCGTCTGGTATCTTGTTTTGAGATCCCGTAAGGATCCTCGTTAAAACCTAGGAGACGTTGTTAAACAAGAAACAGCTTTCTCTTTCTATGCCCCAGCTCAAGGTGTAAGATATTGTGGCCACATTTTAGCTTATATATGATAGAGTTAACCAGTAGATCTATAAATAGTGCTATTTATAGATCCTAGTGATCAAACTTCTACTGGGTATGACGTCACCGAATTATACAAAGAGCGAGGCCTCCTTAAGTGCAAGTCAAGTTATCAAATCAATTGGAGGATAAGAGTGAACTATTCTTACAATTTTGTTTTCATTATACTTAAAACAGAATGGAACTCAGAAAGTATTTTAAGTTCAACCCGCAAGCATGTAAGCCGGGACTTCCGAAAAGAACAAACAAATCATCGAAATAAACAAACATTTGCAATCATAACAAGAGTAAGATATATTATTCAGATATTAGGTACAGGTAGTAAGTTTAACATTTTAAATATACTAGGATTGTAGGCCGAATGAAAAAATACTCTCTGAGTATTATTCTGTCCTTCCTGTTATGCTAATTTAAAATAAATAGATCACTATTACCCTTGTAATGCAAAAGATTGTTCACTACAGTCCATTCGGTGACTTGCCCCGTTCTTTTGAGTAGACTCGATACTAGCCAAAAAATCTCAAGTGTCCCAACTGAGCCTCCTACTTTGATAATTTAGATTACTTTGATTCTCAATACAATGTTTTATGTTCATGTCTTTACCTGTTTTTTTTTTTACCCTCGATCAAGAATAAAACTGAGCTATATCATTAACCCATATTCAGCATAGTTGAGAAAGTTCATTGTTTGTAATAGGTTGGCGTACTAATCCCACAGTGTTCTCTGAAAATCTATTCTGAACGAATCCTATGAAGAAGATCGAATGGAAAACGTGACCAGTAACAGCAATATGCAAATCTTTCTCATTTTAGATCACTTAGTATTGGCAAATCTTGAGCGACATAGACTCTGTGTGTGTGTGTGTGTGTGTGTGTGTGTGTTTGTGTGTGTGTGTAGGTAAACTCAGGAAGAGGGGCCAGTTGATGAATAAAGAAGGGGGAGAAAAGCGCGGGTAAAGAGGAACAAATTTAGTTTAACTTACTTAGGGGGTACTGATACTGAGGAACACAGTACGGAAAATCTGAGGACAAAAATAAAGAAAAAGAAAGAAAAAAACAGGTACACACAAAGTGGAACAAATAAATTAGCGGGGTGATTATAAAAATTGAGAGGGTTAGATTGATGAATATTCAGTCAGAGGACACAAAAAGTGAAAAAGAACAACCAAAAGCAACAGTCGTGAAGGTGACAACAATGCTAACGTAAATAGTTAATATAAAAAGGTACACTTAAAAAAAACATAGACACTGAAATAAAGATTAGACAAATTATAACAACAAACTGGCAAACGAAGACAAACGACTTATTAGTGTGTCTAGGTATCTTTGTTCGATATCGGAACGCTGTGATCGGAACGCTGTTGAAAACTCCCGCTGGTTAACCTTTTGACTTTCACTCGTGGATAGAGAGAGAGAGATCCAGAGAGAGAGAGAGAGAGACAGAGAGAAGAGAGAGGGAAAGGTATTGACAAAGACATGCATACAGAGATCGAGAAAGGAAAAGAGTGAGAGAGATTGAGATTAATTGATTGATGTTTATTGGTTCGTTGGGCTTCTCACCCTATACAAACATGACAAGAATTAAGATTTTACAATGTGAAATAAAAAAGTAATAGAATGGTAACTTCACTTTCGATTAACTCTCTCTCTCTCTCTCTCTCTCTCTCTCTCTCTCTCTCTCTCTCTCTCTCTCTCTGTCCTGTCATTCAATTTCTGAAGCTTTTCATACTTAGTAACTTTTAGTGATAAACGATGTCTCAATTTGATAATTAGCACTGGTAGTTTTAAGCCGAAGCAAACTGGGTAGTTTTGTCTAAATATTATTTTTTTTTAATAAACATACACAGATCAGGGAGAGAAAATTCACACAAAAGAACATTTCAATTTATAATGACAATAACGAAATGAGAAACAAAAAATTCAACTTAAAAAGGAGTGACATCTTATATCAATGAATTTCTTAGTTTCAACACGTGCTGAAAATAGATGGCAATATTTGAATAAAGATAACTGTTTGACATTAGCACACTTAATCTGCTTCTATTTCTAATTGAAAAATTCAACTTAAAAAGGAGTGACATCTTATATCAAAGAATTTCTTAGTTTTAACACGTGCTGTAAATAGATGGCAATATTTAAATAAAGATAATTGTTTGACATTAGCTCAAATAATCTGCTTCTATTTCTAACTGAAGCGTATTTGGGAGAGTTGAACATGGTTCGAATATCCTCGTATGATTTACAAATCATTAGAAAGGGGTAGTCGCCTTTTTTTTAAAGTTGCATATTGGGCACATTTGCTGTGAAGTGTCTTTGGAATAACTTAACCCTTTTACGCACAATTTTTATGCTTTCACTGTTCAGAGAGATAAAGGAGTCACTGTTGCTACTAGTATAATGTATTAACTGTCTTAGGACATCATGGGCACAATATATCCGTTACCGAGCTGAAGTGCCGTAAAAACAAACTCACTCACTCATCTATGGTATACCAAGTCGAAGTCTTGCTAAAGCAGTTTTTAGGTTAGTTGGTAATCCCTTATTCAACAAATATATTAAAAACAGATCCAGGATTGAAATGAAGAAACATATGTTTTACTTTGATGACTGGAAAAAAGAGGGAAAAAGAGAGAGAGTGAGAGAGAGAGAGAGAGAGAGAGAGAGAGAGAGAGAGATAGATAGATAGATAGATAGATAGAGAAAGAGAGAGAGAGAGGCGGGGGGGAGAAAGAGAAAGACAATAAGAGATTGGGAATAGGGATATGGGCTAGAGAGAGAGAGAGAGAGAGAGAGAGAGAGAGAGAGAGAGAGAGAAAGTGAAGTATAGGGAGAAACGAAGGGATGGAAAAGAAAAGGTAGCTAGAAAGATATCGACCAAGAGACAAAGAGAGAGAGAGATAGAAAAAGAGAGAGGGGGCGAGACAGAGAGAGAGACAGAGAGAGATAGAGAGAGAGAGACAGAGAGATAGAGAGAGAGAGGAGCGTGAGTGATGGAGAGACGGTGAGGATACCGGCTATATTTATGGACATAAGGAAAAGACGGGTTTAAAGGAGGGGAGTAAAAACCAATACATGATACACATGCGCCCCGAACAGAGCAACTGCTTGAAGCGCAAAATGTGGCCAAGGTCTAGTTTATAGAAGTGGATGTTAACAAGCTTGTCATAATATAAAGCTTGCAATCCTATAGCACTATACCATAACATTATATGCAAAGCCTATGAATCTATTAACGTCAAAGGAACAGTTGTATTCTTTTGTGTCGTAGCTGGGTTAGTGACATCGTTCATGTTTTGCCACGAAAACAAGTGTCGCAACTTCATGCCTCAAACACGCTAAAGCCAAACAATATTTGTATATATTTTAATGTATGTATGTAATCGACACTTTTGAATTACAATAATTATGCTTTGTGATGCGAATTGGTCTCAGCTTGCTTAACACTAATTGATGTTGATGTATGACTAAAAAAACGTAGTTTGAGAATACAGCACCCTACCCACACGAACAAAAACAAAACAAAACACAACCTAACGGAAACCCCTACGACAAAAAATAAACAAAGGGAAAAAACCCACCCAACAGTAAACAAACAAACCCCTATAAAAAACTCAATTACATTTGTGATGACCTTGAGGCGAGCATGTCTGTTTGTCTTCTTTTCAAAACATTGCAGCCTTAACGCCCCTTGTCATTTCATTGGCTAAATTTGTATATCTCTGTGACGTACTATACTCTATGAGTAGTAGTTTTGTATTCCCGAATTAATAAAGAATAAGACTGTTATGTGTATCATCCAAATCTGCTACCAATGAACTTCCGGGCTCTGTGACCGTTGTTTTTGGAAACACACGCTCTATTAGAAATAAACTTGATGAACTTTACGCAATGATAAAATACAACCAATCTTTTTCAACAACAAGCTTCATCTGTATAACAGAATAGTGGTTGACTGATAAAGATAGTAACAAAAACATAGAAATGCCAGGATTTCAAGTTATAGGAAGTGAAAGAAGTATTAAAATAAAGTCAAAGAAAGACAAAAACTGTGATCTTCAAACAAAATAAGGAGGTGGACTTTCTGTTTTTGTAAACGACAAATGGTGCAACCCAAATAACATTCATTTAAAACGTAAATTAAACGAGCACAATATTGAAATAATGACAGTTGCAGCAGGTCAGAAGACGTCCATGAGCTTGCAGAGATTATTAACTTTTGTATTGACTGTGGTGTGCCTTTAAAAACCATAATAATACATTCTAACAACAAGCCTTGGGTACATAAAGAAACAAGATCAGCTTCAAAAAATAAAAAGAAGACCTACCTTGATCAAAATGAAACTGAACTTAAATTTGCACAAAAAGAGCTGTAACGTGTTACAAGAAAGTGTAAAGAAGATTACAAAAGAAAAATGGAAGAAAAGTTTAAAACTAACTTTATGAAAAGTGTGTGGGGGTGTTTAAAACTTATGGGCGGGTGTTCAATAAATAAAGAGTGTGCTGGCGTGAACAAGACCGTTGAGTGTGCTAATGAGTTACATAATTTGTATTCTCGCTTTGATACAATTAACTTTCTTGATGCTCTTAATGATAGATTGCATAGTTTGAGCAATAATCCTAATGATGATAGAATAGTTATATCAGAATCTGAGCTATTTAAACAATTAAAGACATTAAAATCTAAAAAACCGCCAGGACCAGGAAAACGCACAGCAAATGTTTTTAAGAAATGTGCCACCCAACTTTATCTCGTTCTGTCTATGATATTTAACAGATCACTCTCCGAAAACACTGCACCAAAAATCTGGAAATCTACGTGTATCAGACCAATTAAAAAAAACAACAGAGGGTTAACTGCTTGAATAATCTTCGCCCTGTTGTCCTTACATCTTGTGCAATGGAATTTTTTGAGAAATATATTCTTTGTGTTTTTGAATCTTATTTTTCCAAATTCGTAGATCCTTTGCAGTTTGCATATAAGGCTAATAGAGGTGTAATTGATGCAATTATACATGTTTGAAACAATATTTTTTCTCACTTGGATAAAAATGGTGCAAGTATACGGCTCATGTTTTTTTTTTTTATTCTCAAGTGCATTCAATACCATTAAACAACCTTTGCTTTTAGACAAGCTTGTAAAATATAGTATCCCCACACCAACAATAATGTGGATCATTGATTATTTGCCTAACCGTCCATAATTTGTCAAGTGGGGTCCTGCACTTTTTCTAACACTTTGTTTATGAGCACAGGAGCACCCCAACGCACGGGCTTATCTCCATTTTTGTTTTCTATTTATAGAGCTGACCATCAGTTAAACAACACATGTTGCACTATTGATAAGTATGCAGATGATACAGTATTAGCTGGTTTCGTCTTGGAAAATAATGATCTAGTATACAGAGATGAAATTAATAAGATTATAAATTGATGTGATGAAGACTTTCTAGAACTAAATGTCAGTAAAACAAAAGAAATGGTATTTGATTTTAGAAAAATAGCACACAGTGCCCCACCTATTGTTATAAAAGGTATTGAAGTTGAGAGAGTTGATTCTTTTAAATGCCTTGGAGTAATTTTTTATCAGAAACTTAGATGGCGATTAAATACAGATGCTATTGTCAAACAGGCGGCTTCTCGTTTATACTGCCTAATGAAACTACGTTCTTTTAATGTTGACAAAAGGCTGTTGCATATTTTTTACATGTCTATCATTCAGAGTATGTTTACCTTTGGAATTTAATGATGGGGTTGGAATATTGATAGTCTTGATAAGAATCGTTTGACTAAGATAATTAAGAAAGCGGAAGCAATTACGGGTATAAAATTACACAATATTACAAATTTATGTAATGTCGCCACAATTACTAAATACAATTACTAAATTAAAATCCATTGTTAAAGGCGAGGGTCACCCAATGTTTAGCTATTACAAAGAACTAGAACTAAAACCAACAGATATTTTGATTCTTTTGTACCTAGATCGATATCATTGTACAACAACAGTTTTAAACGCGTCTTTGTTGACAAAAACTAACTCACACATTTTGCTATCAGATAAGTTATTATAAATAACTCCTTTTATAAAGCTGCAATGTTGTTTATCTATCTATCTATCTATCTATAACTATCTATCTATCTATCTATCTATCTATCTATCTATCTATCTATCTATCTATCTATCTTTTTTGTTGATCTATTGTGTTTGTCTATTTATATATATTTAAACTCATTTTTATGATATGCAATTAATTTTTACGATGTTTGCGGTTTTTAGCTACTTTTGCCAGTTTGGTCTTGCTGTGATTTATCTTGCATTTCTGAGTATGTATATTTAATTCTACTTTTATCTATGTTTTCTTTTATTAACTAGCCTTGTTCTTAAATCAGATACTTAACTTTTTCTATATTATGATTTTTATATGCAATTATGTACTCATAGCCTATGTATCTGATGTAATTCTTATGTAATTTTTAATATATGACGAACTTTGTAAAATTAATTTCCCCTCGTGGTATCAATAAATCGACCTGTATTCCTGTATTCCTGTAATCCTGTAATCAAGTGCGAATGATTTTAAACGTACAGGTTGCAGTTTCTAAGTGTCCCAGTCTGTATTTTCGAAACGTGTACATAGTTGCTTTGTTTTTTTTTCCCCAGGCCATTCTTCGATAGTTCCGATGGTGGGTCTCTTGGTCTTCAGCACAGGTTGATATTTAGGAATAAGGTATACGTTGTGGTGGTCAGACGCTCCCAACGGTGGCAGTGGGATGGACTTGTCAGCTCTAGGATGTTACTGTAACACAGGTCTAAGTCTGTGTCCCTCTTGTTGTACAGGTGACATATTGATGGTAGTGGGGTAGGGTGGTGTTCAGAACAATGATTGAAATCACCACCATTGAGTTTGATGGCGTCAGGTGATCCAGTTTCCTGATCGTTGATGCGTGATGTCAGCAGTTCAATTGCCTCAGGCCCAAGATTCGTTTCAAGGATATTATTCAATGTTTATAACTACAGATGTGAATTCTCTGGGCAAGTAATATGGTCCCACATCGATGTTTAGCAGTTCAAAATATGGCTTGCTTATTTTCTCGCGGACAGTCATAATTTAATTTATTGTTTTTGTGTGCACACCGTTCTTTAACAGAGGTGTCAGGCCCAACCACCTCTGGATTTTTAGAGGCTTGTCTGTCCCCTCTCAAAACAGAAAAGTCGTCTATTGCGATATCAGAATCTGTGGTACTATCGTTCAGCCAGGTCTCGACGTGGCCGAGAAATGAGGACGCAGGGTTTTCATGCAGGCGTTTAGAACAGGCTGACAGTTCGTCAAGTTTGTTACTAATAGATGGTTGGACGACCGAGAAGACTCCGCACGTAGCGTCTTCGCTTCGCTATGGCTCCCGGTCCGTTATCGCCAGGGTTATAATTTATATAATATTATATATAACAGAAAAATAAAGAGAGAGAGAGAGAGAGAAAAGACAAACAGACAGACAGAGAGACAGACAGACAGACAGACAGACAGACAGAGAGACAGACAAACAGACAGACAGAGAGACAGACAGACAGACAGACAGACAGACAGACAGACAGACAGACAGACAGACAGACAGACAGACAGACAGAGAAGGGTCATGTGTCACCTATGGAAAACAGATCCACACTGACAAGGCCCAAATAAAATATTATGCAAAACGTTTGCCTTACCTGACCTAACTTTGAAAACCATTGCTCGAAAATGACAACTTGCGTCTCAGTCTTTGGAAAACCATAGGAACGCCAACGGATTAAAGAGGTTTACTTTTTTTTATGGCAGATCTTTAATTATTCGGAAAGAAGTAGAAAGAAAACATGGCTTTCGATTCTGAACTGTCCGAGCAAATTGACCTGTGGCAGACTCTATTTTCATAACAAACACGCCACGATAAAGTCTTTCAAGCGTAGATCCGTTTACTACGAAAACAAGATGACATTAACCATATAATTATGCTCTTGGCGCTGTGTCCATTCAAGAATATTGTGCTGTCACCAAGTTTACTTTGGTCTGTCCCTGAATCTGTAGTTTTAATGTCAGGAGAAACCAAATTCAAATGTATAGCTTGATTTTGAAAGGAGTTACGCTGAATTTTTTTCAAGCGTTTTAAACAAGAAACAAATGTATATTTATCCTACAAATTCGTTTTTACACTTTTTCTCAAGGGGGACAAAAAGAGGCAAAATGCCTCATTTTAAAAAGTTCATGAGAAATAACAGAAGATATCTTCGTGCATGGAAAGCTTGTCTTTTTCTTCCTCAGAACAAGCTCTACGAAAATTAAACGATATATTCCGTTTTTAGTCATTTAATGCTTGTAAAATTAATTTGAAATTCATCAACCAATCAGCCAGCCATTCATTCAACCAATTAATCTCTTTATTTAAAAAATAAACTTTCAGTCTTCATGTACCAGTAAAGCTAAAGAGTTCACCAACTCTAGAAAATTAAATATTATCAAGATAATAGGTGTTAAAGAAAGACTTCGTTGTTTTTTTTTTAATTTTATCTCATATAAAAATACATAAATGTTTAATCCACTGGTAAAGTTTAAAGGCGAGTGTTTTCTTCTACGAAGGCCTTGTTAACGACTCCACCAACATCCGGGCACGGAGACTGTTTTGGATCCGGGTTCCCGTTAGTCGCGGTCACTTCAGGCAGGTAGGATCCGTTTGCCTCAGGCCTGTCGGCAGGGGGTGGGAGGTTCGAGTCCTGAGATGGGGGCTGGGAACTGGAGATAATATACAACAAGTAAAGTATTGGATACTTTGCTCAAATAGCAATGTGTAAATAAAGACTTTTACATTTTAACGTTAACTTTTCTATGTGGTCGAACTTAATATTGTTATCTAAAAATTAATATTAACAGGGGTAGTCTAATCATCATCATCCGGGTGCCGTCTCCTTGCCAAGGTTGCCTGCAATGGCCCTCCATTGACATCTGTCCTGCGCAGGTCGAAACAACGTCGTTAAACCTTGAAAGAGATTTGTTTATTACCTGTAGTAAATTTTGAAACACCAACAATAGACTTCAGCAGAGACTGAAAGTATTCCGGATATAAGATAAAAATGTATCTTAAACGGGATAAAAAGTCATACTGGAGTAATATTTTAATGTTGTGAAATATTAGCAGTTGTTCAATCCTTGATTTGTTGACAATTTTTGTTGAGGCTCAATCCACCATGGGCAGTTTCGTTAAGGAGAGGGGGGGGGGACGAATCTTTCAGACTGTACAAGGTCTATCGTTTGAAAAAAAACAGGCACACAACTGACATTTGTTGGAACTTGTTTTGAAAAATCAAATTTGTAATACTGTTGAGCCTTGATGGGCTAACAAATCAATCTCGTAGAGAAGTACCGCTTGAAAATGGTCTATTGACTTATACGATTAGTTATAAAATACGATGACGTTTAGTTGTATATCATGATGTATTATCCACCTGTGTCTGCGTGCATTGTCAGCAGCGACAGTACCAACCCATCTGTGTCTGAGTGCACTAGGGGCAGTACTAACCCACCTGTATCTGAGTGCATTGGCGACAGTACCAACCCACCTGTGTCTGAGTGCAATGACGACAGTACCAACCCACCTGTGTCTGAGTGTACTGACGACAGTACCAACCCACCTGTGTCTGAGTGCACTGACGACAGTACCAACCCATCTGTGTCTGAGTGTACTGACGACAGTACCAACCCACCTGTGTCTGAGTGCACTGACGACAGTACCAACCCACCTGTGTCTGAGTGCACTGACGACAGTACCAACCCACCTGTGTCTGAGTGCATTGACGACAGTACCAACCCACCTGTGTCTGAGTGCATTAGTGACAGTACCAACCCACCTGTGTCTGAGTGCACTAATGACAGTACCAACCCACCTGTGTCTGAGTGCACTAATGACAGTACCAACCCACCTGTGTCTGAGTGCACTGACGACAGTACCAACCCACCTGTGTCTGAGTGCACTGACGACAGTACCAACCCACCTGTGTCTGAGTGCACTGGCGACAGTACCAACCCACCTGTGTCTGAGTGCACTGACGACAGTACCAACCCACCTGTGTCTGAGTGCACTGGGACAGTACCAACCCACCTGTGTCTGAGTGTACTGACGACAGTACCAACCCACCTGTGTCTGAGTGCACTGGGACAGTACCAACCCACCTGTGTCTGAGTGCACTAGTGACAGTACCAACCCACCTGTGTCTGAGTGCACTGGCGGCCGCGAGCTGTGTGAGGTGGTCCAGCTCTGACTTGCCCAGCTGCTCCACCATGGAGTAGAACGCCCCGCCCTTTCCCATGGAGAGAAGTTCTGTGGGCGTGCCCATCTCCACTATGTTCCCAGCGTCCAGCACCTGGAGAAGGTAGACACGTCAAGTGTGAACACTGGAGAAGGTAGACACGTCAAGTGTGAACACTGGAGAAGGTAGACACGTCAAGTGTGAACACTGGAGAAGGTAGACACGTCAAGTGTGAACACTGGAGAAGGTAGACACGTCAAGTGTGAGAACTGGAGAAGGTAGACACGTCAAGTGTGAACACTGGGGAAATCTGAAATATTCTACTTCTTGTTACTTCGTTTGAAAGGAAAACGAGAAAGTGCCAAAGACATTAGATTTGGATAATGCTGGAATGTGGATAAGAAGTTTAATCCTGTCAGTTTGACATTGGGGACATAAACACAAAAATTGTATTTCTGTAACTGTCTGCGTTCCGGCGGTATTAAGTGTGACAAGGATATATAAGTAATCAGTTAGGTCGTCATTTTACCCAAACATCTGTGACGCTTGAAATGATACATGTGTATTTTATGTACCCTAAATATTTTTTCCCTAAACCAATTATAAGTCATAACACCGAGCTAGATGTAACCTCCAAGCTCACCATGATTCTCTCAGAGCCCATAACGTGTGCAGTCTGTGGACAGTAAACTCACCATGATTTTATCCGAATCTATAACGGTGTGCAGTCTGTGGACAGTAAACTCACCATGATTTTATCCGAGTCTATACCGGTGTGCAGTCTGTGGACAGTAAACTCACCATGATTTTATCCGAGTCTATAACGGTGTGCAGTCTGTGGACAGTAAACTCACCATGATTTTATCCGAGTCTATAACGGTGTGCAGTCTGTGGACAGTAAACTCACCATGATTTTATCCGAGTCTATAACGGTGTGCAGTCTGTGGACAGTAAACTCACCATGATTTTATCCGAGTCTATAACGGTGTGCAGTCTGTGGACAGTAAACTCACCATGATTTTATCCGAGTCTATAACGGTGTGCAGTCTGTGGACAGTAAACTCACCATGATTTTATCCGAGTCTATAACGGTGTGTAGTCTGTGGACAGTAAACTCACCATGATTTTATCCGAGTCTATAACGGTGTGCAGTCTGTGCGCTATGGTGAGAACCGTACACGCTTTGAATTTGCTCCTTATGGTTTGTTGGATGAGCTCGTCAGTGCTGGTCATGGGTTAGAAAATTAAATATTGACATTTATTAAAACATGAGACATATATCTTTTACTTATTGATCCAGAAAGGTTTGATGGTAATGTGTGTTTGTCTCAATAACTTAGAATGACAACAGAGACATCACATCTGGAAATCTACACTTTCCATAAAAAATGGGCACTCCTTAAGTTCAAGCGATCTTCTTGTACATACTTTAAAGCAAAATAATATCATAACTTACTAACTATTTAGTTTATAGAACTTTCACCAGGAGATTAGGAAAGGAGGCTTGAAAATTGATAGATGTTTAAAGTGGCCTTTACATCTCAACGTAAATTTGTCGTCATTCACATTTCAGTGGGAATGCTGTGGGTCGAGATAAGATGACATCTTTTATTCTAAAGATTCTGTGAACCTTTGTTTCAAAATTATTATGCGGAATGAAAGAAAAAACTAATGGCAAATATCTAGGCACTGTTAACAATTACGACAGAGTACACATTCATACAAGGAATCTCACATGGGGTCCACATTAGCGGTGGCCTCATCGATCATCAGGATGCGCGCGTTTCCCAGCACCGCTCGGGCCAGACACATCAGTTGACGCTGGCCGGCGCTGAAGTTGGATCCTCCCTCAGTGACTTCCATGTACAGGTTCTCAGGGTGGTTGCCTATCGTCTCCTTCAGTTGAACCTTCGTGTAGAAACCATAGAAATGTACAACCATGAAATAATAACCATTTTGTTAGGGTTGTTTTGCCAATGTCCTATTCGGCTGCCTAAGCCGATGCAATAAATGAATTCGTCTACAGCATTTGATCTAAACCTCAATGCAAATTATTAGTAAGTATCTTACGCAATTCTTTTACACTGAACTAACTCTCTAATGGGCAAAAAAAAAAAAAACGACCAACATACAACTGAGGAACTGTCTTTTCATTGCAGTCATAAGAAGGATATATAATTGAGCAAAATACACGAGTCTGTTTAAAAAAATCAAAGTAGCCACCTCTTCCAAAGCTCTCCAGAGTTGAGAGTCTGAATACTCGTCAAACGGATCCAGGTTTCTCCGCACGGAGCCAGTAAACAGCACAGGGTCCTGACACAAAATGAGGAAGGAAGCTATTTTGTCAAAAGAGAAAAGTAAACATTTGAGCCTCATGTATCACAAGCCCATACTTCACTTCTGAAAACAATACTTACTTCAATAAATTGAAATTGAAATTTAATTGATTTTGATATATAAGCATACAAAATGTTTGTTTAAGAGATGGAATATATGTCTTAAAAATAAAATTTTCTATTTCCATTTAAAAAATTCAAAAGAATCATCTGGTCTTTTTAGTTTTATGCTAACCTGAGAAGTGATGGTGATGCCCTGCCTTATTTCATATGTGGAATGATTAAGATGGCATGTCTTATATTACCCGTGAAATGATAAAGATTAACTGTCTAATCTCACCTGTGGAATGGCGGAGATGGTATGCCTAATCTCACCTGTGGAATGATGGAGATGGCCTGTCTAATCTCACCTGTGGAATGATGGAGATGGCCTGTCTAATCTCACCTGTGGAATGATGGAGATGGCCTGTCTAATCTCACCTGTGGAATGATGGAGATGGCCTGTCTAATCTCACCTGTGGAATGATGGAGACGGCCTGTCTAATCTCACCTGTGGAATGATGGAGATGGCCTGTCTGAGGTCATGCAGCCCCAGCCTGTGTATGCTGACACCGTCTATGGTGAGCTCGCCCTCAGGTTCCGCCAGACGGAACAGGGTGGTGATCAGAGAGCTCTTCCCCGCACCCGTCCTGCCTACGATGCCGATCTGAGAACCACAGAGGCAAATACTTCGATCACAGGCCATTTAACAATGTTAATTTAACTTCTAAGATCTGTGTACAGTATGAACAAGTAATATAAAATCTTAAGACTGCATATTATGTGTATGGATATTAATTTTTTTGGAGATTTCCAAAGTTATGGGTATTATGTCTTATGTTTATTAACGATAAAATCATGACGTTTAAACTCTAATGTTTGATTGCCTGTTAGTATCTATGCATAATAGAACCGTGGATCCCAGATAACATGTTAGTCGTTGTAATTTACCGTTCAAATTCGGTGATTTATATCGAGGGACGACCATCTTTAAAATAGGCACCCAATCACGGAGATGAACAGGACATTTCAGTCCTCTTTATTAAATGGCCTCTACCTACCCATAAATAATAGCAGAAATGTTGCCAGCCAGGAAAGGCCTGAGAATCGGCATGATCCTCCTACTAAGGACGGAATCGTTAGTGCATAAAAACAGTTCACTAGATAAAAAGCGACAGGACCAGATCATATCCCAACTGAGGCTCTGAAATTGACCCCCTCCCCCCTCCCATAAGGCGCTACAAGCCTCAGCGTCCATTTTCGCAAACAATAATAATTATGAACGCAAAGTTGCCTAAAATTGGAGGGAAAGGCATCTTGTGAATATTCCAATGAAAGGAGATCTCAGCATTTTTTGAAAATATTGAGGTGTTAACCTACTCTCTGTAACAGGAACATTTATCGATACTGTTATTATCCAGCGGATGAAAAGTGCTAAAGCAGAGCAGTTGTTAGCATGGAAGTTACCATAAGCTACATGGGATTTTGAAAAGTTGATAAATGTAAAAAAATTGGATATTTCTGACAGAGACATTAGTTATTGAAGATAATCAGAAACCACGACAACCCACAAAAAGTGGTGAACCTTATAAGGAACATGAGTGTATGAAGGCACGTCCTGCAGGGTCATACATGATGGGTAGGTTAGAGATACCTTCAATGTAAATACTTAATGATATCACCGCTCTAGTTTATTTTGGCTATTGGCTGGCTCAAGAGAGAAACTATATTGTTAAAAAAAGAGGCACTCAGTTGGCTCGGGCCCAACTATAGGTTTGCACTTTTTCTGAAAACTTCGATTGTGATCCGATGGTTACGATCAGATGCTAGCTAAAACAGCAGTTCTCAACATCGGGTCACAGTCTGTTGGATCAAAGATTCTGCCACGGAAGTCAAAAGTTCTTAAAATTCGAGCATCTCAAGAAATTAAAAAAATAAAACCCACACAAAAAAAAACAAAAAAAACAACAACCAACAACACCGAATATGAAGCTGTAGATTATGATGCACTATTCTGCTACCTGAAGCATATTTGATAATGATAAGGAAGCATGGGGAACAGACGAAGTGCAAACAAGGATTGGAAAGGCTCAAGCAGCATTTTTATCACTCGGCATATAGTGGAGTACAATATATTTCCCACAACATAGATACAAGTCTTTTAATCAAACGTTAAGTCTCATGCTTTACCCTTAAAGATTACCCTACTTTCTCCCCACCCATGATGTTAAAGCTAATACCCCTCTAGATGACCAAGTGTTACATAACCTCCCACCTTCTCCCCGCCCCTGATGTTAAAGCTAATACCCCTCTGGGCGACCTTGTGTTACATAACCTCCCACCTTCTCCCCGCCCCTGATGTTAAAGCTGTTAAAGCTAATACCCCTCTGGGCGACCTTGTGTTACATAACCTCCCACCTTCTCCCCGCCCCTGATGTTAAAGCTGTTAAAGCTAATACCCCTCTGGGCGACCTTGTGTTACATAACCTCCCACCTTCTCCCCACCCCTGATGTTAAAGCTAATACCCCTCTAGATGAAGTGTTACATAACCTCCCACCTTCTCCCCACCCCTGATGTTAAAGCTAATACCCCTCTAGATGTCCAAGTGTTACATAACCTCTCACCTTCTCCCCACCCCTGATGTTAAAGCTGATGTCCCTCTAGATGTCCAAGTGTTACATAACCTCCCACCTTCTCTCCACCCCTGATGTTAAAGCTAATACCCCTCTAGATGATCAAGTGTTACATAACCTCTCACCTTCTCCCCACCCCTGATGTTAAAGCTAATACCCCTCTAGATGTCCAAGTGTTACATAACCTCCCACCTTCTCCCCACCCCTGATGTTAAAGCTGTTAAAGCTAATACCCCTCTGGGCGACCTTGTGTTACATAACCTCCCACCTTCTCCCCACCCCTGATGTTAAAGCTGTTAAAGCTAATACCCCTCTGGGTGACCTTGTGTTACATAACCTCCCACCTTCTCCCCACCTCTGATGTTAGGGCTAATACCCCTCTGGATGAAGTGTTACATAACCTCCCACCTTCTCCCCACCCCTGATGTTAGGGCTAATACCCCTCTAGATGACCAAGTGTTACATAACCTCCCACCTTCTCCCCACCTCTGATGTTAGGGCTAATACCCCTCTGGATGAAGTGTTACATAACCTCCCACCTTCTCCCCACCTCTGATGTTAGGGCTAATGCCCCTCTAGATGAAGTGTTACATAACCTCCCACCTTCTCCCCACCCCTGATGTTAAAGCTAATACCCCTCTAGATGAAGTGTTACATAACCTCTCACATTCTCCCCACCCCTGATGTTAAAGCTAATACCCCTCTGGATGAAGTGTTACATAACCTCCCACCTTCTCCCCACCCCTGATGTTAAAGCTGATACCCCTCTAGACGGCCAAGTGTTACATAACCTCTCACCTTTTCCCCGCCCTTGATGTCAAAGCTGATGTCCCTCAACACAAACGGCGCGGAGTTCGAGTACTGCAGACTGACCCCCTTGGCCTGGAGAGAGCCACAAGAAGGCCAGGTGTCCGGAGGTTTGTGGTCAGTCTTGGACTCCAGGTCAGCCTCTATGGGCAGCCGGGTGTACTGGAGCACGCGCTCCACTGAGATCATCTGGGCAGGGGTGTATACAGGCACAGGGAAACCAGGAGAGTTTGTCGATGCTTTGTGAACGTAGACAATAAATTACATGCCGTACATGAATGTAAGCAGAGTGGTAAAAGTAAGGGGAACTAATCAAAGTTAGAACTAATATTTTGCATTGAATTCGTAGTATACACATTGGCTGTATGCGAGACCATTGCTCATTTTATTTCATATACATAGTGCTAGCACATAATTTTATATTGTTATGCATGGAGATAAAAGAAAAGTGGAGTTTTCTCAGCTTTTTTTAATCTAAGAACAGGGTAATAATTCTTCAGAAAAGATACAAATTTCAAACTATCATAATTATCAAAAACAACAGACTGGAAATAGCAGGCAATAAGAATTTACAAAAAAGGATACAATGAATACAAACTACATGTATTGCCCATACCTGATTTTCTAGCTCCACACTCTGGCGAACAGCCCACTGAAACAGCCCCATCAGGTTCATGGTGTAGACGACAGACAGACCTACAAACGCCGGGTCCATGGCTGCAGCGGAACAGGATGGTATTGTTATAGACAGGATGATTCTCAAGTCATATTATTCCGAAAACTATAAAACATTGTTTGGAAAAAATGTTGGGAAGCTTGAAAGAGAGAGAGAGAGCGAGAGAGAGAGAGAGAAAGAGAGAGAGAGAGAGAGAGAGAGAGAGAGAGAGAGAGAGAGAGAGAGAGAGAGAGAGAGAGAGAGAGAGAGAGAGAGAGAGAGAGAGAGAGAGAGAGAGAGAGAGAGAGAGAGAGAGAGAGAATGCACTTTACACCGTGCCATCCACTTCCACGAAATAATTATTATGTTCAGAAAGTGCGAGACCCATTGGCTATTCGTTAGCTATTCTGTGGCTTGTCTCAGAATTTAGATACTCAAGTTGTATACACGAATGCAGGCTTGAATGCTCTTAGCAGAGAACAAGTTACTCTATCAGTTACATTTGCTTCGTTGTCATGAGTGAGAGCAGAAGGTTCGCGGCTCGAATCTAGTTGTTGCTCCCGCCTCCGTGTAGAATTCCTTGGGAAATATAAGGCGGGGAAGGGGGGGGGGGTCGTACACCTAACAACCTAACAAATAATTTGCACGTACCGTCTGCAGTGAGCAGGGACGAGTAGACAACGCTAGCGGTGAAGATCACCGAGAGCCAATCCAGCCTGACCCCCAGCCACCTGGACGTGGTGAGGAACAGGAACCAGGCCTCTGTGTGCAGGTCCTGATGGGCGTCAAACTCTGCCGTGAGCTTGTGCTCCATGTGCATGGCCCGGATGGTGTGCAGGCCCTGGAGGCTGGCGCTCAGGTAGGAGAACACGGGGCTTCGGGCTGGGACGAGGGGTAGAAATGTCAAGGTAAAGAGATAAGATTGTGACAAAGATGGACAGGTACATTGAGATAAACAGATAGATAAATAGATAAATAGAGACATAAATGGACAGGTACATTGAGATAAACAGATAAATACATAGACAGATAGTAAGATGTATGTATGTATGTATATATAGATATATAATNNATNGATAGATANATAGATAGCTAGCTAGATCGGTATACAAGTATATAGATAGATAGATAGATAGATAGATAGATAGATAGATAGATGAATGGATAGATAAATAGATAGATGGAGACATATATATAATATATGTGGCCCAGGGGTAGAACATCGGCTTCCGACGCAAAAAGGTCCCAAGTTCGAATCCTGGTTGTTGCATTCCCTACTGGTTGGGTCGGTGTCAGTATAATATGACTGGCTGAGACAGGAGTCATGATATCCCCGCCCTGTCTTGTGTGTGGCAGCACATAAAATTGTGAGACGTCTGCGTTGGGGCCCGTACACAATATAGCCTATATAGTGCTGCTAAGGAGCTGAGGAGCGTGAGTACTTACTGGTGCCCTCGAGTCGCTTGACGCTGCGCGAGGTCTGCACGTAGTAGCGTCGCACCAGGACGAAGAGGACCAGCAGCGGCAGCACGGGAACGAACACCCACGGGTTGAGCACGGCCGCCAAGACCACGATGGCCACAGTGAGGAGAGAGTTCTACACAACATGATGGGGAGAACAGGTTATTGGTGCATCATAATTTACAGAAATTCATTTAAAGGCTTGTGGTTGACATGAACAAAGGTTTGAAAAGGAAAACAGTTTTGAAATTACCGTACATGATGGAACAGAAAACAGTTTTGAAATTATCGTACATGATGGAAAGGAACATTTTATTGTTGCATACTAGTTTAATTAATGGAATCCATTTAGAAACACGTGGATGTCATGGACAAGGCATAAAAAGGACATACCTTTTATTATCCATGAAAAATATTCCATTATTGAGGTTAGAGATATAACGTTACTAAGAGTAAACGAGAGTTCCTGATAGATATGTGAGATTGTATATGGGGAAAAAGAGAATCCATTATTGGGGTCAGGGGCAGAATGATGTCAACATCACTGTTTACATTTTTAGAGCCTTTCAACGAATGGTGGATAAAAAAGGAAGACAGTAAAAAAAAATATGCAGTATCTGTTATCCACGACCAATCGGGATATTCGTTAGTCCTTACAAAAAGTTCAAAAGAATAAGAAAAACAGAATATTTCGGCAACTTCGCATGTTATTAATGGAAGCCCTAGAGACAGGAGAGTGCTTCACCTGAATGACGTCAAACATGGTCCACGGCAGCAGGTCATCTGTCTGTCCGATATCCTTGGAGAAGCGGTTCAACACGCGGCCTCATCGAAGTATAATGTAGTTCAAAGTAAGTTTTTTGCGTTTGAAGTTCAATAACCAAAACACGAATAACATTCATCATGATCATATTTTTTTCTGTCTTAAAAAAACAAAGTAAAAATTGCACTATATTTTGGAGAAAGAATAATATGTGTATATATATTTGTGTCCAATTTTCAAATGAGAGTTTTAAGATTAATAATTCATTGTGGAATAAGATGTATACAATTTCAGGTGTCAAAAGGAAATACATGCACAAATTCAACTTACATAGCGAAAAAAATATATTAGGCAATAATTGTGCCATTGTGATATAAAAGTTGTAACATCAAACCGTTGAGAAAATCATAATATTTTTACACGTGCAAAACTCACGCAGACACACACAGACACACACAGACACACACAGACACACACACACACATATATATATATCCAACAGAAGTTCACTCACCTAAAGAAAGAATATATTAGACAATATACCAATTTTTATATACATGGAGGTAAGATATTGGTAAGATCAACCCATTGGGAAACCTGTTAATTGCAAAACAACGACAACGACGACGACGACAACAACAACAACAACAACAACAACAACAACAACAACAACAAAAAACAGCAGATGCAGCAGCAATTACAACAACAAGAACAACAACAATAAAAACAGCAACACCAGTAACAACAACAACAACAATAACAACAACTACAACAACAACAACAGCAGCTGATGCAACAACAACAACAACAACAACAACACACAAGCACACAACCGATATGTCCGTTAGAAATGCCACTCACCTACAGGGTTGGTGTCAAAGAAAGCCATGGTGGCCCTGAGGACCCGCGCGAACATCAGGTTGTGGAGCTTCTCACTCGCGGCCACCGCCAGCTTGAAGAAGATGAAGGCCCTGGCCAGGGAGGAGGCGATCAGCGCCACGATCATCCCTGCATACACGTACAGGTTCCAGTAGGTGTCCGCCTCGGGAATGTCCATCTGGGTACTGTTCGGCGCGCTGCTTCCTGTGGTCATCGTCTGGTCAACGGGGGATTGAACCCGCGCCTTCAGAGCGTTATGGCGGTCTTCCATTTTACCCGTCCTAGAGTGCGTGGGGGTTGGAGAGGGAGAGACATTTTTAGCGATTGGTATTAGGTTGCTCTATAGAATAGCTGGATCAAAATCTTGAAAATGTTAATACATCTCAAATTCAAGAGCAAACAGAATTACATTGAAGTGCAGTGACTAACTTCAATATGGCTATTAAAAATCTTTGTCGCAGCCTTCTTGGCCTTTAACGCCAATAACCTCCACACATCACAGTCATGTACTATTACATTTATAAACTTTTTTTATAACCTAAGCCCGAAGGATTATACTGCTTGAATGCATCCATACTTTCTCAAAGACGAATTCCTCAATCCATTTCACGATTGATTCCACAATAACCGTCACTGACTATACTACCTTTGTCATGGCTGACATGTGTCAACTGAAAGAGAACCTTTCCTTGCCGATTTCGAAATCCCACAGCGCTTTATCTTTGCCTTTTATCCCTTATATAAACCGATCAACTCGAATGTTTCACCCGCTTTTCTTTCTGCTGATAACACTAAGTATACTAAGATTTTCTATGCGATAACTTATTCTAATTTCTATGAACAATAATGCTAGACACACCATCTTGCAAGCCACCAGTCGCTGACGAGAAAGAGACCTTGTGCCAGAAGGAGGAACAGAAGCAACGCGCTGAGGAGAAGGACGCCACCGCCAGCCTTGAAGTAACTGAGGAACACTTGAACGTCTATAGCTCCCGTCTCCCTCTCCTCTTCCTCTGGGAGTTGGACTGAGTCAGGCTGACCAGAAAGGAGGATTAACAATTGACGGTTGAGCATTCATGATTGTGTTTAATATTACTGTGCGGTATCTCTCGAAAAAATCGGAGTGAGATTTCCAACATACCAAGGTTTAAGACCGGAAACAAAACAAAAGCTTTTTTTCGTAGATGCGCTGATCATGAAATGTGACAGAAGAAGCCCTTAATTTATTTCCTTTTGTCGCACATGACTAAAGTATCATAAAAAAGTTTTTAAAGAGACTTGAGAGGTTGTTGTTATTGGGCTGGGTTGGTTTAACGTTAAGAGGTAATCGTGAACAGCACTCACCGCACGAGAACCGCTAGTGTTATAATCCCAGCCTAAGACTGGGTAGATGTGCTATAAACAAATTAGTAAATGTACCAACTAATGATCAAACAAGAGGCCTATAGCCTTCGTCTAGCATCGAATTCGTTTCCAGTCACACCATGCAGATTATTCATTCATTAATTGATCCAGGAGTACCAGTTCTAGAGTAGACATAGGTGATCATGGCACGCCACTGCTCTCATTGTCCAGACAACTTTAACCAGTTTAAACTTCTCCTGTCTTCATCAGTTGCCCATCTGTTATGACTATAAAAATTGGTTTCTGTCTGTCTTCCTTTACCTTTTTTATCATCCATTTTTTTCAGTTAAAACTATACTTTTGCGTCGATTGAGATGTTTTACGCACTCCATTTGCCCTTCTGAACATTGTGTCCCTAGTTATTGCAATTCTTGCAGAGTATTATAATGATAAAAGAGATGGGAAAGAAAGCTAAAGTGATAAGAAAAAGTGATGTCTCTCGACCAAACTAACATCCTTGATAGCCTTCTGTAACTCTGCTTTTCCTAACTTTAATGCAATATTCATAAAAATCGGAATAGATCTGTGCCTGCATTAAAAAGAAAAGCTTCATTCATCTGTCAAATTGTTCGAAACTTGGAGTTTTAATTTTCTTCCTGTCGATAGGGAAGTCAATTGGATTCCTACAAAACAATGCGTTTTTTTCTTCTCTTTACGAATGCAGAGATGTACTTTTTTTGGTCTGTTCTGTACCCTTTTCTTTCTATACAATTTTTGCCTCCTCATAAAGTTCTCTTTGAGTTAATGCGATTGTTAATCTTTATGGTAAAATGTGCATACAGTATATTTTCAACTGCTTTATATGAACGTTGGCGAATAATTATAAGAGTCGCCATCAATCCTTGTTGAAACAATACATGGAAAATGGTTAAAACACACACGCACACACACACACACAGACAAGCAAACACGCATAGCAGATTAGGACACCGTAAAACTCCTCACCACATAGTCTTTCCCTAGACTCTCCACTGAGGAAACCGACCCGCTCCTCGCGAGCTTGGACCCGGATGTGATCTCCTGGTCAGAAGTTGGACTCAGTCTGTCCTGATTAACCAAGGAGCACTGGTCAATGCCCGACGTCTCTTCCTCGGACAGTTTGAGCAGCTCGGAGAAGTTCACGCCTGACTTGGACAGCTCAGCGTACGTTCCCTGGCTCACAACTTTACCCTGCGGGTGGGGGAGAGGTAGAGGGAGGGAAGGAGGGATAGAGAGAGAGAGAGAGAGAGAGAGAGAGAGAGAGAGAGAGAGAGAGAGAGAGAATCAGAAGAAGATAAACACTGTAGGGAACATCTAACACTAAACAATATTACCCTGTCCTTACTCCTCACCTATTGCTACTTCCCCTCCGCCTTCCAGCAACTGCCAATGCCCCTCCCCCTCCCCTTCACGTTCTGGAGATGAACAGGAGCCGGATAAAGATGATGATGATGGTGATGAGGATGATGATGATGATGATGATGATGATGATGATGATGATGATGATGATGATGATGATGGTGATGATGATGATGATGATGATGATGATGATGATGATGATGATGATGATGATGATGATGATGATGATGATGATGATGATGATGATGATGATGATGATGATGATGATGATGACGATGACGACGACGATAACGATGACGATGGTGATGAAGCTGATGATGGAGATAATAAGTAGATTTAAATTCGATGGTGCTTACCTCAGTGAGAATGACAATGTTATCGGCAACAGGCAACAATTGAACTTGGTGTGTGACTAGAATACGCGGCTTGTCCTTCAGGTACTTCATGATGCATCTACCGATGAAGGAAAACAAATAGTAAGGACAAGAACAAAAAACCTCTAAGACGTAAGTTGACACTATTGCCTCGCTGCAACCTTTCACTGTTCTATTTTTATTTTTGATCTCATAACGCTCAGCAGGAGGTTCAACTGTTGACTCACGTTTTCAAAGTTCAGAGTTAATTGTCTAACTCTTCAAATAATTATGTTCCTATCAGAAAGCGATTTCCAAGGTTCTTAGTTTCAAGTTATTTCAAGCACAGACAAAGTAATGGTACGGATTAAAAATATACATCAAGCTTTATAAATTGTCTTGTTTTTCCAATGGACCTAATTTTCATGATATCTCTACCAAGAGCAAATTTCAATTGTTCCTTTAAAAAAACAAAGAATCTATTAATTTAACAGCGCAAAAAAACGTTATGCCCTTAAATGATGTGTCATCTCATATGTCCCTCATCAAAAGAAAAATAATTTTTAAAATTTTTCAGAGACTTGTTTTAACCAGCAGCGCGAATCGTCTTACTTGTCAAAGATGTGTTTCCCAACCGCAGTATCCACCGCTGCCAGCGGATCATCCAGAAGATAGATATCCGCATCCATGTAGAGGGCGCGTGCTAGAGACACCCGTGCCTTCTGTCCTCCGCTCAGGTTTACACCTCTGTCCCCGATCAGCGTAGCGTCTCCCTTGGGGAGAATGGACAGATCCTGAATATGATGAAAAATACAGGGAATCTATGAGCACACTTAACTGATGGTATTATTTCAAGTGTAATTTTGAAAACAGCTAATTTTCAGTTTCACGTTTCGTATGACTGTTCTCAAGAGGATAATTATCTTATGCGGTAAGTAGACAACACAGTGGGCAACCCAGAACTCGGCAAGTCTCATTTTCCTGGAAAACACCCCATAAGGAGGAAACAAGGGAGGCAGGTGAGTGAATCGAAGCATGTATGTCTGATAAGATCAGAAGCCGCTTTAATAGTTGATTTACCTCTCCATAGCTTGTAATTCTGACTATTATGAGATACAATGGTGTTTGGATAATATAATAAGTACTCGTACATAATTAAGACAAATATATCATATATATCAAATATCATATATGCGCTTTTAGAGAGCACATTTCTTGATAGTCTTGTCATATCTGTGCTGGTATAGTTACCCTAGAGAGAACACATATCCTGATGTCATATCTGTGCTGGTATAGTTACCCTAGAGAGAGCACATATCCTGATAATCTTGTCATATCTGTGCTGGTATAGTTACCCTAGAGAGAAAGCACATATCCTGATAATCTTGTCATATCTGTGCTGGTATAGTTACCCTAGAGAGAGCACATATCCTGATAATCTTGTCATATCTGTGCTGGTATAGTTACCCTAGAGAGAGCACATATCCTGATAATCTTGTCATATCTGTGCTGGTATAGTTACCCTAGAGAGAGCACATATCCTGATAATCTTGTCATATCTGTGCTGGTATCTCTATCCTCTCTTCTCTCTTTATTATTCATGTATTATTTACTATGCAGTTTTATTAATTATTATGGTAATTAGCTTACTATAAACTGTTTAAAAGAACTTTCGTGTATCTAGATTTTTTTCTGTTTTTAAAATAATGTTTTGCGTCTACGTTATTGCACTTTCTCACAACTTGAAAATTTATACAATTAAGTATTTAATTTCATTTCCATAATTTACAAGCTGTGTCATCAAAGTTTATTAACATATTCATCACCTGAAATAATTCTTTGCTGGTATAGTTACCCTAGAGAGAGCACATATCCTGATGTCATATCTGTGCTGGTATAGTTACCCTAGAGAGAGCACATATCCTGATGTCATATCTGTGCTGGTATAGTTACCCTAGAGAGAGCACATATCCTGATAATCTTGTCATATCTGTGCTGGTATAGTTACCCTAGAGAGAGCACATATCCTGATGTCATATCTGTGCTGGTATAGTTACCCTAGAGAGAGCACATATCCTGATGTCATATCTGTGCTGGTATAGTTACCCTAGAGAGAGCACATATCCTGATGTCATATCTGTGCTGGTATAGTTACCCTAGAGAGAGCACATATCCTGATAATCTTGTCATATCTGTGCTGGTATAGTTACCCTAGAGAGAGCACATATCCTGATAATCTTGTCATATCTGTGCTGGTATAGTTACCCTAGAGAGAGCACATATCCTGATAATCTTGTCATATCTGTGCTGGTATAGTTACCCTAGAGAGAGCACATATCCTGATAATCTTGTCATATCTGTGCTGGTATAGTTACCCTAGAGAGAGCACATATCCTGATAATCTTGTCATATCTGTGCTGGTATAGTTACCCTAGAGAGAGCACATATCCTGATAATCTTGTCATATCTGTGCTGGTATAGTTACCCTAGAGAGAGCACATATCCTGATAATCTTGTCATATCTGTGCTGGTATAGTTACCCTAGAGAGAGCACATATCCTGATAATCTTGTCATATCTGTGCTGGTATAGTTACCCTAGAGAGAGCACATATCCTGATAATCTTGTCATATCTGTGCTGGTATAGTTACCCTAGAGAGAGCACATATCCTGATAATCTTGTCATATCTGTGCTGGTATAGTTACCCTAGAGAGAGCACATATCCTGATAATCTTGTCATATCTGTGCTGGTATAGTTACCCTAGAGAGAGCACATATCCTGATAATCGTGTCATATCTGTGCTGGTATAGTTACCCTAGAGAGAGCACATATCCTGATAATCTTGTCATATCTGTGCTGGTCCCAGTGCTGCCCAAACAGGATGTTCTGCCGGAGACTGCCGGAGAAGATCCAGGGATGCTGGGATACATAGGCGATCTTTCCCTGGGCCCGCACTGAGCCTGACTGGACAGGTAGCTCGCCCAGGATGGACATCAGCACAGACGTCTGGGAAAGAGAGATGGGGAGGGGGTACAAGTTATACATTATTTATGTAGTCACAGGAATTGGTTGGTGAAAAGTAAACATGAAGAGAAACTCTTATCAAGATATAGATACAAATAGACAATGTAATTCTACAAAAGAACTTTTGCTGTTGGTATTTTAAAAGTGCATTGCAAAATCTATTTTTCGAAGCAGCATTGGAGATAACATTTTGACAGATTAATAATCTATAAAAATATTTGTTGAGAGGAAATGTTTCTTACCTGAGACGAGACACAGAGAATGTAGAGTACAACATGTGACGAGACACACAGAACATAGAGTATAACCTGTGATGAGACACACAGAACATAGAGTATAACCTGTGACGAGACACACAGAACATAGAGTATAACATGTGATGAGACACACAGAACATAGAGTATAAACTGTGACGAGACACACAGAACATAGAGTATAACCTGTGACAAGACACACAGAACATAGAGTACAACTTGTGACGAGACACACAACATAGAGTACAACCTCTGATGAGACACACAGAATATAGAGTACAACCTGTGATGAGACACACAGAACATAGAGTACAACCTGTGACGAGACACACAGAACATAGAGTACAACCTGTGACGAGACACACAGAACATAGAGTACAACCTGTGATGAGACACACAGAACATAGAGTACAACCTGCGATGAGACACATATGTCATAGAGTACAACCTGTGATGAGACACACAGAACATAGAGTACAAACTGTGACGAGACACAACATATATAGACGGGACCAGCTCTACTTACCTTCCCTGAGCCGACAGGGCCAATCACAGCCACGAGACTGGCGGGCTGAACCCTCATGCTGACGTCATCCAAGGTGTTAGCCACTGTGGAGCTCTGACCACCGAATTAAAAATCATTGTATAACTACTAATCAATGGGCAAATAGCTGTTGTTTAATAATTATGTCTCCCAGAATTGAAAAGGAAAATGGCTTTGACTAAAGTAATTAATACACACAACGTATGCTGTTTTGAACCAGTCTTTACTTTTGTGTTTTATTAGACGCCCCTTGTCTCTATCTGTGTCTCTGTCTATTTGTCTGTCTGTCTGTCTGTCTGTCTGTCTGTCTGTCTGTCTGTCTGTCTGTCTGTCTGTCTGTCTGTCTGTCTGTCTGTCTGTCTGTCTGTCTGTCTGTCTGTCTGTCTGTCTGTCTGTCTGTCTGTCTGTCTCTAGCTCTCTCACTATTTCTCTCTCTCTCTATCCTCTCTTCTCTCTTTATTATTCATGTATTATTTACTATGCAGTTTTATTAATTATTATGGTAATAAGCTTACTATAAACTGTTTAAAAGAACTTTCGTGTATCTAGATTTTTTTCTGTTTTTAAAATAATGTTTTGCGTCTACGTTATTGCACTTTCTCACAACTTGAACATTTATACAATTAAGTATTTAATTTCATTTCCATAATTTACAAGCTGTGTCATCAAAGTTTATTAACATATTCATCACCTGAAATATTCTTTACAATTTATTAAAAGAATTAAACAGTTATTTAAACAGAGTCTTTTAAATAAGCAACATCGAAATTATTAAAACGAACTATAAGACAAAGGATATCTTTAGTGCATTATTACAAGAGGTCAAACAAGTATGAAGTATATGTAAATATAATATTGTTTCTAACTCTTTTGTTAAGAAATACCAGAAGATAAAGTTTGTTTTGAAGATATGCATTGAATCATTGAATCATAAAAAAGCTTTCGCCTTCAGCGAATAACGCGATTCTATAGTAAATGGTAGACAATCTAAAGTAACAGCGCACCTGCATTAATCCTCGCCATAACTTTCATATTGTTTTATAATTCATGGATCATAGAAATTGCTAGCATCACCTACAGTAATAACAGAATCGAACCTACACCATCCCACTTGGCTGTCAAGTTCGTTAATTCCACACCATAGCTTGAGCTTTTGTAGATGTCGTGTGAGACGCCATTTGCAACATGTTCGTTTGCTGGCTTTTGATTGGTTACTCTGTGAAGCTCTTCCAACAGTAGAAATTTCTGTGTAGAAGAAAAGAAAGAAAAAACAAGAACAATAAAAGCGTACCACCCTTCTAATGTCTTAAAAGTTTTTGCCTGCAAAACAAAGGTAACAATTTGCCTCTTTCACTTTGTTGTATGTTTCTCTTCGTTCCCTGCATATCTTTATCAGTTGTCACTCTTTCACGTTAATGCGCATTCTCATTCTCTTTCTCGTCATGCTGAATCTCATCCTCGACACCTTGGAGTTTAATTCTCTCTGTCTCTCGTTGGTTCTCTGTCATACCATCTCTCCCTGATTACCCTCTCTCTCTCTCTCTCTCTCTCTCTCTCTCTCTATCTCTCTTTCGCTCTCTCTCTCTCTCTCTCTCTCTCTCTCTCTCTCTCTCTCTCTCTCTCTCTCCCTCTTTCTCTCTCAGTCCCTGTGTCTCTTTCTGCCTCTCACTTACTGTGTCTTTTTCTCTCAACTGACATATCCTGTCGTCTACAATAACTTTAAATGTCCAATAATGTTTTGCTTTTCATATTTGAACAGTTAAGCTTTTAATTTCTTTCTCCTCTTATCTTCTTTTTGCATTGATTTCTCTAATGGAAGTGTTCTAACACCAATGTCGGACAATCTTATGAAAACAGAGCAGGGATACCAGAACTTCGGTCTCAGATTGTCACATAATACAAATTTTGTCTCTATAGCCATGGAGAGTTAACCATTCAAACTACTTAGGATCACCGACTCAGGCGACGAGGTACTTCGATAGAGTAAAGAGGCAAGTGGTCACAGGTTTCTAGTTTGATTCACCGTCATGCCGTCCTGTTATCTACAGGTTGGTTCGGAGTCAGTATAATACGATCAGGTATCCCACTCCAGGGCCCCTTTGCACGATATAACTCTCCTTGGGTTGAGCTGAGTTGGTTACCTAACGTCATACTTTAGCACTATATAAGCTATATTGTGGACGGATATCACAACTTACGTCAGACATTAATTTATACGCGCGGCCACACAAAGACAGTGCTTGTTCCCCTTGGGACCCTAATGCAAATTAAACTAAAGTAACAGAAAGCTCCATTCCTATGGTCATAACAAGACCACGAGTATATTTACTTGAACCCTTCTTAGGAAAATGAGAAAAACATAAACAACGAATTAAAGTGCATTTTAGGGACGCCAGATCAAGTACAAAGAAAAAAAAATCATTGCGCGCGTCAGAGAATTCTCTAGTCTTCTAGAATTCTCTACCTCCTCAATCACATCCTAGTTCCCCCTAACCCCTACGAAAAGTCAGTGGCTTAGCTTTACTTAGTCGAGGTCGACGAATTGGAGGCTAGAGCATGCAAGATAACTCCACTCGGTTTTAGAGAGCTTGTCCTTCACCACAAAAAACCTAGAGAGACAAGTCTTTAGATAAACTTACACAGGGTCATAACAAAGAGATTGCAAACCAGACATGGACGAACATAATCCAATATGAATACAATGGTAACTCAGGAAATCAATCACGTGTACTCGATGTACAGAAAGTCCTGAGACACCCGACCATAAATATTATTCTTCACTGACCTTTTACAAAACGTTATGGAGGATAATATGATAGTTACAGTTCAGGCTGTCGATGAAAGACCAGCCTTTTGGACTCACTGGCTAAACGTGGAGGTGTAGCATTCGATACCACTACTTTTACTACTACTACTACTACTACTACTACTACTACTACTACTACTACTACTACTACTACTACTACTACTACTACTACTACTACTACTACTACTACTAC